>JANHAO010027197.1:0-10905 GCA_026873985.1 Saraca asoca | reverse complement strand
GAACTTACCATTGGTAATATCTCCAAGAATATTCAGTCATTTGCAGTAGTATAATGACAAACTTCACAAATTTGCATTACTATACTTTGCATATTTTTCCTGGTGTTATGTGAAGTTTGTTAAATGGTCATGTTTTTTTTTCAATAATCTTAATTTTTCTTAGTGTCATGCAAATTTTTTTTTTCATAATGTCAATGTTTCACAATCAAAAACACTACACCAATAAATGATAAATTCACAAATCTGCATTGCTATACTTTACTTAGTCATTTAATTACATTGCACTTTTGAATGTTAGCAATTCACTTGATTCAATAACCAAGACATGAAAATTGAATTTCATCAATCTCTTTCTTTCATATATACTTTATCTATCTAAGAATTGTATAAATAGGTTAATTAAAAGAAAGAAGATTTATTTAGTAGATAAGTCCTGCTTGTTGATTACTAATGGATTTGTATATATCTATATATAATGGAATTTTGACTTTGTCATGCACTATCTAGAGCTAAAAATCTCCCCAAACCTCAAACAAAGATTTGAAGTTCTAACCTTAAAAAGATATATATGTATAGATATGTATTCTTGGTAAACATTAAAATCAATGCAATCTAAGAAATTAATTAATTATGGTCATTTAGGTGTATCTCAGGTGGTTAGAGTGAGTGGAGGTCTATATAGAGATTTAGAATCTCAGATGGTTGAAATAAGTGAAAGTTTGAATGGAGATTTGTGATAATAACATTTTAAAAAATAACTAAGTAATAAGAATGAGATATAGAAACAAATCAAATAAGAAAATTAGAATGGATTTATTGAAAATGACTTACATCTCTTAGATTTTCATTTGTTATGAATCCATACTTTAGCATAGTGGCTGCTACATAAACTGCTAACTTGATCTTCTTTGAAAACTTGTGATTGGCTTGAGTTACGCTTAATCCTGCTACACTATGGCCTCCCAATATCATCTATAGCACATCACTAATATAAATGCTCAATAGTGTAATTAAACCAAAACTAGATATAAGAAATTAAGCTAATGAGAGAGAGAGAGAGAGAATAACAAAACCTATTCATTCTCTGGCAAAGAAGCCATGAAGTCCATGAGAGGCTTATTATAATCATCAAATGAGAGAATAGAATCAGCATCAAACTGATTAATTCCTGCACTTTGAGGTCTATGCATGAAACCTTGTAGCCAGAATTCTCCATAAGGCATCTCATTTTATACTAGCACCAACTTCCTCCTCCTATGCCATGTACAAGCACAAAGTGCTGCTTCATGGGAATATTTGATCCTCTTTGGTGATTAGCTTCTTCCTTCTCTCTCAAGCATAGCTTTCTCTGCTTTCACTAACACTTACAAAGCCAATTCTTTTTCTTTCAAGTTTCAACCCTCTTTGTGAACATATATAGGTGGCTTATATAGGATGGGAATAGTCTAAAGGTCTAAAATTGCCAATTTCAATTTTTATTCACATGCCTATCACCATATGACACTTTGTGGAGTGAAAACACTGATATATATATATATAGATGTGTGTGTATATATATCTGTTGGTCTTTCTAAGCAAACACACTAGTTAGCTCAGCTCAAATTATATTAACTGCAACACAATTGCAGATGACTCTCAGTCTCACAAAATCTCAGGTTTAATTCACTCTTTTCATGTATAATATATCTAAAAATCTCAAGTTTAATTCACCAATTAGTTTATAATGTAATTAGTTTATATTCAGTACCTTTTCCCTATTCATTGGTTTATGTTTCACAAAATCTCAAGTTTAATTCATTCTTATCCTCGAAGGAAAGTAATATAAAGGACCAAGACAATCAGCACAGCTGAAGTTTCTTGTTTAATTCTCCTGGCTAGCACTGATAGGTATATATATAGTTCCAAGCATTGCAAGAAAGAATTAAATCTGCCATCAATATCATTGCTTAATATTATCCAAGGACCAAACTCAACAAGAACTAAAATTCAATCTCCAGAACCTTTTATTCAATTTGATAATGTATTTTACTTTGACAAGTACAAGGTGTTGCATTATTATAACTAGTCTCAGCATATGTTATTTTTGGCTCATTTCCTTTGTAGATTTAGCATCCTTTCTTGTGCCTTTATTAGCTCTAACAAACACTACAACCTCCTTTCTTCTAACCAAGTATATTAGTTTTTTCTTTTGCTTAAATACTGCTATTAAAAAAGTTTTGATTTTGTTAATTATAAGTTTTTATAGTGTTAGTTCAAATGTGTGCAACTAGAAATTCTTATGCTTACTAGTCTTGATAAGGTAGCCATTATGGCTCCTCTTTCCACTCTAGTAGTGCCTTGTGTGTGTTTTAAAACCATAGAAATGGATAAATAATGGATTAGTTTGTCAAGAAATATTGATAAGTACAAGGAAGGATTGAACAAGTTCCTCGATTTCGCATTTCAACGACAATCTATCAAAAGGAAAATAATATGTCCATATCATAGTTGCAAATTTAAAAAATGGTTGAATAGAGCTAAAGCATATGACCACTTGTCTCGAAAGTAATTTCTAGTGGAATACACTAAGTGGGTATGGCATGGAGAATGCAATGAACCTAAAGCATCTTCTAGTAGAGCACATGTGGTTGAAACTTCCTATAGGTCTCCAACATCCTTTGGAAGACATGATCAATAATGCATTTGGTTTTGGTTGTATGCACGATGACAACAAGGCTAACTTGTTTGATGATGATGCTAGTAATAATGATGACATACAGGGATAGACAATGGACAAAGTCATAGCTAAGTTTTACAAGTCAGTCAACGATGGCAATCAAGAACTTTATGAAAGGTGTATGCAGTACTCCAAACTATCTTTTCTAATAAATTTGTACCACATCAAGTACTTGTGTGGCATGATAGATAAAGTCATGACAATGAACTTGGAAAAGGATACATTCATGCGTGCGAAGATACCTAATTCTCTGTACGAGGCTAAGAGAAACATCACCAAACTTGGTCTCAATTACACTAAGATACATGATTGTCGAAATGATTGCATGTTGTATTGGGGTGAGGATGAGAATAGGAAACATGCAAGAGATGTCAGACATCTAGATGGAAAGAAAGGGTTATGGGTAAGAAGAAGAAACAACCTATCAAAGTGTTATGCTACTTTCCACTGAAACAAAGGTTGCAAAAGTTGTTTATGTCTACTAAGACAGCTGAGTATATGAGTTGGCATGTAATTGAGAATCATAATGATGGTTAGATGAGGCATCCAAAAGACTTTAAAGTGTGAAAGAAGTTTGACATAATGCACTCAGAATTTGCTTTGGATCCTTAAAATGTTCACCTAGGTCTAGCCACTGATGTGTTCAATCTTATTGGAACCATGAGTACCAATTACAACATTTGGCCAGTAATTTTGATACCATACAATTTTCCAGAATGGATGTGTATGAAGCTAACTTCTTTCATTCTTTCAATGATCATTCCTGGTCATTGAATTGTTATGTGTTTTTTGCAAGCACATGGTGCAGTTATAGTAAACACCGGTAAGTACGGGTCAAATTCAAATTGTCTAAATCAATGAAGGATATTAAAGATATTTAAAATAGACTGATAAAAGAGCGGCACTTAATTGACAATGAAGTTCAATTGTAAAAGCCTAGGATTAGGGTTCACCACACTTACGGTCTTCAACAAATAGTGTAAATTCTCCTTATTGTAATCACTTGAATATTTGAGGATGGTTTAGCCTAGGTTAATTGCTAGCGACTTTCAAGGTCTAATAATAATACTCAAATCAACCTAATTGAACCTATTTCATGGTTTAAAATAATTTAAGCCCTTTAAGATTAATGCTAACCAATTCAATCCTAAAGAAACTTAATCTACTTTCGTGATTAAAATTCCCTTATTCAACTGTTAGGGTTCTAATGATAATTTTCTCATTTTGGTACTTCAACTATCTACCTAAAATCGGACAAAATGATGGCCATGCATTTTATTAATACTTAGCAGGTATAACAATTGAATCAATTAATACCAAGTAATTGTAACAGGAAATCAATCAATATAGTAGCAAGGTACCATAAGTGGGTTATTCCCAATCCTAGAATAAAAATTTCCTCACTCATAATGGAAATAAAAATTAGATTCATTATCATTAAGTACTCCATAACATTCAATACAATGAAGAAAAATAAAGATAAAGTTTGAAAGAGAAAACCAGGATGGCAAGTGATGAAATAAATTAGAATCTTCACAAAAACTTCAATCCACCAAGAGTATCTAACAATTTACTCAGAAAAACGTCTTAAAAATAGAAAACCTAACTAATCTATCTGAACTCTGTCTCTCTTCCCTTTCTGGTTGCGTAAAAATGGCTTATATAGTAGGGTAACAGAGTCTGAAACATGACCGTATCGTGTGACATGGCTAAGGCATGTTTTGTGCTAGAGAATTGCTGAGGAATGCATTAAATATGGCCGTATCTTGGGATACAGCTAGGTCATGTTTGGTGCTGCCTTCTTTGCTTTTCCTTGCTTAAGTCATAGCTAATTTGTGTTCTTTGCAGGGCTCCTTTACTAGCTTCTCCTTAATCCAAATATGCTTTGAACTTCCACTTTCACTCTCTTTTCCAAGCCTTCTTGCTAACCTACAAAGAAAGATACAGACCAAAGCAATACCAAAGAACAAAATACTAAACTAAAACAAAAAGAGCAAAGAAATCAGAAGTTAATAATGAATCAAGACATTAAAATCAACATAATATTATGCATTTTGCCTGTTTATCATGAATGCCAAGGAATGGCATTGATGTTTACTTGTAACCTCTTATAAAAGAGTTGAAAGAGTTATGGATGGAGGGTGTAGACACCTATGATGTCTCCATGTGTGAGATATTCAAAATGCGAGCAGCACTAATGTGGATGATTAGTGATTTCCCAGGGCTTGGTCCCTGTTTGGCTGGAATACACAAACTAGATTAGCTTGCGTGACTTGTAACTTCGACACAGTTCCACTGTGTTTGCCTTATAGTAGAAAATGGTATTTTTGGGGGCCTTTGACATTTTCTTGGAGCAAATCATAAGTTTTGGTTAATAAGGCTTATATTTGATAGGAGTCAAGACTTTAGAAACTCTTCAAAAGCACTGTTAGGCACAGACATCTTCAAATGAGTAGAGAACATCAATATTACATTTGGGAAGCTAGTACAATGGGATGCTAAAGGGAAGCGAGCTCATGGAAATAATGAGGAGGTTGACACACAACAATGGACAAAGAAGTCTATATTCTTCTAACTTCCATATTGGGAGACTAATATGTTGCATCACAATCTTGATGTCATACATATCAAGAAAAATGTGTGCGACAATCTCATCTACACATTATTAAATGAGATTCGGAGGACAAAAGACCATCTTAATGCTTGGAAAGACCTTTAGGCAATGGGTATAAGAAAAAACTTGTGGGCTGATGACAAAGGAAAATACCAGCCATCTCCTTTTACAATGACAAACACAATGAATGATGTATTCTTAAGAGGATTGAAGAATATGATGATGCCTGATGGATATTCAAGCAACATTTCTATGTGTATTGACCTAAAACAACGTAAGTTATTTAGGTTGAAAATCCATGCTTATCATATACTTATAAAGCAATTACTACCCTTTGTAATATGTAATGTGTTACCAAACCAATTGACTACAATTTTGGTTAAGTTCAGCTCATTTTTCAAACAAATATGCAGTAAAACCTTCAACCTTTTAACCCTGAGAATGCCTAGCATTGAATAGTTCTTATGCTTTTTCATTTGGAGATGTTGTTCCCCACATCATTCTTCACTATTTTGGTTCATTTCTGTGTTCATCTAGTTGATGAACTTTGTTTGGGAGGTCCAGTACAATATCAGTGGATGTACCTTATTAAGAGGTAATTGTTGATTTCGTCCATTTAATTATGACCTGTAAGTGAACTTCTTTTCTTTCCTAATGACAGCTTCCCTTATGTAGATATTTGGGATATGTAAAGTCTTATGTTCGTAATAGGGCTTAACCAGAGGGTTCCATTGCTGAAGGGTACATATCCAAAGACTGTCTCACATTTTATTCAAGACATTTACAGGGAATTGAGACGAGGTTTAATCGATCAAGATACATGAATGATGAACGAAATGATATTCAATGCGATGACCTATGCCCTAATATCTTTCCTAATATAGATAGATCAGTGGGTAGTGACTCTGATTTCATGCTAACACATATAGACATGAGACAGGCACATCGATATGTTCTATTCAATTGCAAAGAAGTTAATCTATTTATAGAGTAAGTATTCATATAAATATCTATGTTGAACTATATATCTTTCATAATATATATTTAAGGAGCAAGTATTCACATATATATATATGTGTCGTTCCTTATAGAGAATTTAAGCTATATGTCAAGAGAAAAATAAGAAGTCGAACACGTTCCTCTGCTGAGCTACAGAAGATAGTCAGCAAAGACTTTGCTAATTGGTTCTCTAGATGGGTGAGAATTAAAAGATATTTAATTTAGAATTTAATTCTATAGGTATAACTTGAGAAGATAATTTTCTTTTTATAGGTTTTCATAGATGACGTGGTTAGCACCGTGTTGAACAATTTGAAGCAATTGGCTCAAAGACCTCTACCAAATGATAGAAGATTCTCAACCTTCAATGTTAATGAATATAAGTTTTCAATAGTGGCTTGAGAAAATGGTTTGAGAACCTAAAATTTTGGAGTTTTCATGACTTCTACAACCAATTGTGTGTCTAGCCATCAAGATATCAATGGACAGGATGCTGTTCTTCCATATTATGGGAAACTAGTAGATATTATCAAGCTCAATTACTGTGGAAGATATGTCAACCTCTTTAAATGTATGTGGGCTAACACCATTAATGATAGAGGCTTCAGAAAGGATGCTTAGGGCTTTCGTATAGTAAATTTCAATAGATTGAATCATATCGATGAATGACAAGAGCATGAGCCTTTCATATATGCATCACAAGCTCAAATGGTTTTTTTTTCTAGAGGATCATATATCTCCAAGTGGAATGTAGTTGTTCATCTCAAGCTAAGAGACTTATAGAACATGGGTGAATTTGAGGATGATGATATATGCGAGCATGAATCATTTGCTAAATAAAAGATGAGCATTTTTTTGAGAATGATGATGGGAATATTTAGTTGGCAAGTAAAGAGGAAGATGATCATATGGAAGGCCTTAATCTAGTATCCAATGTCAAGGAAGATGAGGATGTGTCAAAATATCCTTCCTTTAGAACACTTCTTTTTTTTTTTTTGGTAGTTTTTCTTAACGTTGAAATACTTAGATTCACAATTTGTAGGTTGTCATTAATCATGATTTGTCACAAAGTGGAAAGACTTAGTTTGAGAAATTAAATATATATTTTCATTATTTGTAGTTTCTCTCAATGTGATTGAAATTGATTTAAGATTCTTGTTCAATATGCTAATACATACTATTTTACAATTTGTTTTGTAGAAATGCCTAAGTCGATATGTCCAAGAGTTTAGGGTACATAGGGAGCATCTAGTACCCACCCATCTCCTCTATAGCCCACCCACTCCACATGACCCACTCAGTCCACGTAGTCCCAGCCTATTTAGCCTACTCAGCCCATACACTCCATATGACCCACACAGTTCCAGCATTCACAGCCCATTTAGCCTACGCAGCCCATCCATCTCATCGGACCCATATAGTCCACACATGCATAACTTGTACAACTCACCCTACCCACCCAAGGTATAGAGCCTACTACTCATGCGGGTGATTAGATGAATGATGAGCTGCATAATGTTCATTCTAGTGATTAGATGAATGATGGGCAAGCTGAAGCTTCTAGTGCTAGGAAGAGTAGGCCCAAAAGTGGATGGCAATGTAATGTGATAGGTAACTATAATATATCATTTTCTTATGTATTTGAGTTAATATTACACTAATATTTTGTACTTCTTTCAACATATAAGGACAATGAGGTCAAGGCCAAAAAGCTCCAAGTCGATCAAGTTTGGAGCTTAGATAGAGAGAAAGTACTAGTTAGGACAAAAAATCTTGGTCAGCCCATAAGAGATGAAGGACGTATTTTTTCAAGTGCAATGAGTCATTTGACCAGGACCAAATATGTCATAGACTATGAGGCTTGGCCAGACATACTAGACTCAATTAAAGATGATGTGTTCAACATATTAGTAATGGTATGCAACATAACTGCCTTGGTATTTACAATTTATATTTCATTGTGATACTAATGGATTTTTTTGTCACAGTTGTATTTTCAATTTGAAAATGATGAAATGGCTAAGTGGCTCACTAATCAAATGATTGGAAAGTAGTGGAGAGATTTTAAAGGAGCCTTGTACAACAAACATTATGACCCCAACTTGACTTTGGAGTGAAATATTGAACAAAACTACCCCAAGGGCATTACAATAGAGCAATGGAGAGGTTTGTTCCTAATTCAAGATAAACAAAAATACAAGGTTAGTAGTTTATTTAATTCTAGTATGTAAAAATTATTAAACTTAATTATGCTTGTACCAATGGTTGAATGAATAATTGAGTTTTTTCATGTAAGAAATGTGCAGGCAAAATGCACGGAATAGAAGCAAGCAAACTATTCCTCACACTACGGGGTCAACAACATTTACATGAAAAAGGATGAAATGGTAGTATAGCCATCTAATTTAAGTGAATACAATTAAGATTTGCTTATGAAATAAATGATAGGAGAAGGAGAGACAAGGTTCTATTGGATGGGCAGAGTTATGGGATGCTATCCATAAGAGAAGTGATGGCTCGTATGTGAATGATGAGGCAAGGAGCATAGGGGTAAGGGTTTGTTGAAAACAATTAGTTGATATTTATACTTATGTTTTGTTGTTTACTTAGGAAAAATGGCAAGAAACCTTGAGCCAAGCGAACCAAACACAACTTTCAATAATTTTCCTAGACAATGCTTTTGGGCAAGTATTTGGGAAGGAGCACCTAGGTCGTATTCGAGGACTAGGCATGAGTGTTTATCTCATTTGCATGTTTGGGAGCAATTCTCAAAGAGGAGGTGGTAGTTGTTCATCGAGTTCCAATCCTGTGAACTAAAAAGAATTTCATAGGCTTAAATCAAGCTATATCAAAATCAGCCAGAATTGGCTGAAACATAGGAGCAAGTGCAAGCCATTATAGACTACATCAAGGCTATGGGCAGGTGCATTCCACCCCATTTGTCCAGTCAGCCACCTATTGACCAACAGGTATTATGCGTAAAACTTGGATAAATCTATTATTCCAACTACACGAATACTATTTGCTATTATTGCGTTCTTGTTTGATGTTTGCTGCCATTTGATGATACATTCTTGTTTGCTACCAAATATAAAGTTTTGTTGTTGTAGATATGCAAGCAACACTGCATGTGGATGCCTTGCATTTTTGTGTAATCTACCTTCAGTTTGGAAATGAGCTTTAAGTTTTATAGTTAATTTATATGGTTTGGTCTTATAGTTAATCCAGTCCCAAACCAAATTGCTCTTGCAAAATGGCATTACAAGAACAAATGATATTCAATTTCCTCTTGTATATTGCATAGTGAACACATCATATCAACATCAATATTTCTTTTATTAAAAAGATCTGATGTTGAAAGAATGTGATGACATAGCTTCCACAAAAACACCACAACTCTATAGGTTAGTGGAAGATTCCATAATTCCTACCATGGAAATTTCAGATTTTGCTGACCATCCTCTTGCATGAATCAAAATCTAAAAGACTTTCTTGACAGAATAGGTACCATTGGTAGCTTTTGTCCAGGCCAAAATATCTAGGGCCCCAACATTGAAGGGGGCTCTTTAGGATTGCATGTTTAATTGGATCCTTTAGTTTAGTTGAGTATTTTTTGGAAGGGAGAGATTTGATGTGTGCAGATCTAAGAATGAAGAAGACTCTTTAATTTAGTTCTCTAAGAAGTCTAGCCTTGTTCATAAAGAGTTTGTTGTAGGCTTTTCTATTATTCCTCTGCCTTGTGTGTTAGGTAATGTACAATCATGCTAAAAAAATAAATTGAAGAGAATTTGAATACATTATATATGTAGGACTAGAAATGGTTGTTTTGGCAAAATGCTATTAAATGCAGATGAAGCCTTAACTTAGCTCTAAGACAGTTATGATTATTTAAAGGACCAGCACACTGCAATCACACAAAGTCATCTAAAAGTAAAAGTTCATTTGACAAATACGCATATAGTCTATAGACTTTTGCAGTAGGTAGTAACTATGCCTATATCACAACTAAGCCTTCCATATAGAATTTTAGGGATGTTTAGATGCTAATATAATATAATTGCTTTTTGTTGGTGATTAACATGTTTTATTCATTCATGTATTTATGTCCCAAAATGTAAATCTCCACTTTTTAGGCCTTCTGGCCTCTATTGTTGCACATAAAGACATTATTAATGTTCTTTCTCTTTGGGCTGTTAATGCATAGAAATTGATTTCTTACAAACACTTCAAGTATTACAAAAAAAAACACACACATACACACAATCACACACACACACAAACATGATTTTATGGACTAATTTCTGCATAATTGAATTGCTATTTTTCTACATAATTGGACCAATATGATGTTTGGTTTCTGCATATGTATGCCAAACTAAGGTATAATTGTGTTAGTTTATGGGTAATTGAATTGTTGTTTTCAAACTAAAACTTTGCTAAACTATGGCACAATTGAATTGTTATTTTTGCATGTCTGAATTCCTAAGCAATTCTTCAGTTTGATATGTTCTTCTTTTTTTTTTTTTTTTTTTTTTTTTTTTTGGGTGGGGGTGTTTGTTATTTTGGAAAATTATTT
>JANHAO010027196.1:0-10916 GCA_026873985.1 Saraca asoca | reverse complement strand
AATAATCTATGATCTTAAACAAGCATCCAAGTGTTGGAACATTTGTTTTGATGAGACAGTCAAATCGTTTAGCTTTATCAAAAATAAATATAATGCTTTTATGTACCATAAGGTTGAGAAAATGCTATAGCATTCCTTGTGATGTATGTGGATGATATACTGCTTGTAGGAAATGGTGTTCCTATGTTGCAAACCATTAAGATATGGTTATCCAAGGAATTTTCCATGAACAACCTTTGGGAAGTTGCCTATATTATGGCGATTCGAATCTATGAGATAGATTGAACAGATTGATAGGGCTTTCTCAGGCTACGTACATAGAAGAATACTAAAAAGTTCAATATGGAGAAATCTAAAAGTTGGAATCTCCTGTACTATATGGCATTTATTTATCTAAGGAAATGAGTCCTAAGATAGGATCTGATAGGGATCAGATGCATAGGATTCCATATGCTTCGACAGTTAGGTCCATCATATATGTCATGCTATGTATGAGATTCAATATTTTATATGCTTTAAGCATCACCAACAAATAGTGATCTGACACTGGTGAGAAACATTGGAATATGGTTATGGAAATTGTCTAAAACTGATTGTCAGTGGGTATTTGGATGCCAGCTTTCAATCAGATAAAGTTAATAATAAATTTCAATTAGATTGGATATTTGTACTCATTGGCGATGCGGTTAGTTGGAAAAGCTCCAATGGGATATAACCACAGATTCTACAACAGGATTCGAGTACTTTACTGCTTTGGAAGCAGCTAAGGTTGCTGCATTGGAGGTAGCAATAGAGGTTGTTTGGATCAGAGATTTGTTGCACAGCAGGCTGTGGTTCCATCCACGGATTGTCCGATTACATTGTTATGTGATAACAATGGGGCTGTGGCAATGGCTAAGGAATCTAGGTTTCCTCAGTCATCCAAACATGTACTGCATTATTACCACTTGATTTGAGTTTAAGGTGGTAGTAGTATTGAGAGAGTATCCATACTGGATAGTTAATTCATTAACCATTACATTAGTTCAAAAGGTTTAAACAATGTAAATATTGACTCAAAAGGTTTGAGCAATGTGTGTTGTCATTAGGCTTATGCCATATGACAAATTAATTCTAGGTCAAGTGGGAGATTGTTAGTCTGGATAGGTGCCCTAGGCTAATTTGATTGGATCCTATTGCATCTATGACTATACATTCTATGGATTTGGATATTAAAGGTTGTATGTTCATCTTAAGTTGCATTCATCGTGCATTGCATAGTTAAGATGAAGTCCATGGTGAGAAGTTAATTCATTCAATCAATCCTATAAGGGGTTATTAGATTGTGAAGGTGATTGTTAATGATATAAAATTCTGTATCAAAATGACACTAGTCAAGATCTAATAATTGGGCATTATCGAGATCTATTGAGACTAAACGCTGGGGTGTTTCTCATATAATGAGCAACTAATCTCACAAGCTGAGATGTAAATGAGTTACATCTGAACACACACGTGGACACGACTCAGTTAGTTTAGAGAAACATAACTAGTGCTCGTGATCTTGTCTGACCCGCTTGGAGATACTATATGGAGTTATGTCAACGGTTAATCTCTAGTAGTGATCACATGACTGATCCTTTAACTTAAGATTGAGGGATGTCTTTTACATAGAAGATTATATTTTGACCAAGTCAAATGTGACTCTAGCCACGAGGAACAATAAAGGCTTTTGTTGGGTATTTCTAGAAATATAGTTAGGCATTGCCTAATCAAGATAGGATTCATTACCACTCTTCGGAGTTGATATCCACGGTCACTCAGCGAATTGGTTTGACTTGGTAAATCCTTACGCGAGATAGAATTGAGACTCAAATGGGATTTGAGTGCTCAGATTCATTTGAGTCAAATAATTCATGATATTGAGAAACTATGATTAGTTATAGAAGTTGACTGGCATCAATATCTTTGACTAATCGGATATAGGTAATGAATTGGTGATAGAAGTTGACTGGCATCAATACCTTTGACTAATCAGATATAGGTAATGAAGGGATTGTATCATGCATGGTGTGCATGGTGATATACACTAAGATCAGCCACAGACAGGTTTGTCACCATTGTTGACCCTGCTGAAAATTGGATAGCTATAATGGCTTGCTAGAGTCCGCTTATAGCTTAAAGTCCATGGATAATTAATTTAGAGAAATTAATCAAAAAATTAATTAGATTAATTTTATACACCTTCAAATGGTTTGAAGGGCATTTTGGACTTTTGCCAACATTTCAGGGGCCTATTGGGTCACATGCATAACGGGGAACGATATGGCCAAAGTCTGGACATGTTTGATATCCAAGGCCCAAAATGTAATTTGGTGAAATTACTGGGGCAAAAATGTAGTTTGTAGAAACTACAGGGGCTGTTTTGCAATTTTGGAAAAGTATTTTTCTCAGCCCAAAATGACGTTGTTCCTCTTTTCTCACACGACTTCCATTTTGGCCAAAAATGTTTCGACTGAGAAGGAGGTGAAGGGAGAGACTGAGAGAGGATGCTATCTTCTTCCTCAGCTGTGTTCAGTGGAGCCAGACCGGAGGAGAAGAGGAAAAGAAATCGAAAATGTTTTATTGTCTTCAAAGCTTTTCCCTTTCTGCTTGGTTGAAGTGTTCGGCCAAGAGAAGAAGATTTCTTCATGGGTTTCAGCCATGCTGAATCGAAAAAGGGAAAAGGGAGGCCAGAAGAGTTCTAGCGGTGCTCGGCCATTCTTCGATCCATCCAACTCCCAAACACTTGCTAGCACAAGGAGAGGAGCTATAGAGGTCTTTTGGAGGAGTTCTCCGGCGTGGATACCGGTGGAGGGAGAACAATTGGGCTCCTTGGATGACAAGCTCCTCCAACCAATTTCGCTATGTTTCAAGTTGAATTAAAGGTTAGTCTTGCTTCCTTTTACTCTTTATTTGATGTATTTGATATATTGAAGCCTCGATCCAACGGGATCTTAAATAGGTATCTTCGGCTAACTGGTGTTCTTCATGAAAAAATTTTGAAATTTTCGGCCTCTTGGAGTAGAACAAATCCAGCATGTAGATCGTCAGTCTCTAGGGGGGATAGAAAAAGTGCTTGCTGGGGACAGGTTTCCATCTTTCGATGCATTTCATTGTTACTTTCCACAGCCACCTAGCTGGTTAATAGTGGCGTTAGAGCTCCTGGTTGTTCTTCCTCTTACCATCTTGGTTAGTTGGTTGGTGAACTAACAAAAAAGCAATCTGATCCCACTGGGCATGCCAAAATGCTGATGATCGATTTTGGTAATCAGTCAACCAAAGGTTCTGAAGTCCAAACTGCTGTAAAAGATAGGAAAATGCAGGAAAACAGCAAGAGAAAGAAGAAAGAAAAATAGAGTGATCACACAGGTTTTTAATATGGTTCGACTAAAGCCAATATGGCCCCTATATCCATAATGGTTGTATTTTGCTTTTGTGCGGTTGCTTTACTGTTTAGGCTAATGGAACAGGGATACAAATGTTCACTCAATATTTTGATAGAGTTTCGGCATGTATTTTTCACTCTCTCCCATTACAATGATTTCTCTTCCTATCTATAGAAGTAAAGAGGGTTACAGGTATAATTTGATAAATTACCAATATGTCTACTTAATCGTATAGGGCAATAAATGCTAAACAGGCAATAAATACTAGGCAAATCACTGTCAGAATGTTGGTGGCTGATATGTCAACTTTGGGGGTTCACTTGTTAGTTAGGAAATGTGCATCTAGGTACTGACTGGTCTTCAAAGTTCCACACTCATCCCCGGGGAGTTCGCTCAGTGGCATAAGTTTGTCTTGCGACCTGAGCTCATGCTAGGTGAGCTGCCTGCAAGTTTAATGACCTCACTTCGGAGGGTATCGGGTCCTTCTTTGCCAGACTGGTCCATTGGGCCTTTGCCAGCCCATTTCGCCTTGGTCTAGATATGCCCATAAAAAAATCATATTGCACTGATCCTAATACAAGACTTGTCTTCCTTATCAAAACCTTCACCACCACCCCTATCACCTTATTCCATTTCCTCTTAAAGTTTGGCTTATAAGGCATGAAGGGCAACCTTTTGTGGCCACTCTGCCACTCTATGAGGCACATTGCATAAGATACAGACTAAGGTCTTAGACTTCCCTTTATTAATGGATGCCTGGGATGATTCTGAAACTTGCAAGTGGGATGATACTTCTTCTCCCCCACTCTTGGAATAGTCAACCTTGCCAGACTAGCCACCATCAGCAGTATTCAAGCCTTCTCCATGGGACTTCCTTCAAGGAAAGCTAATGTTGTAGTCAAATAAGCATTTAACTGTGGTCACCACTTCCATGAGGCTTTCAACTCTCCTCCTTTAGAGTTCTATGGCAGCTTCTTATGATGGACCCTCCATGAACTAGAATAGCTTATCGCTTTCAATCATATCCCTTATATCTAACATGATCATCATGAACATCTTCACATAGTCCTAAGCTGATCATGTCTATCTCAACTCTCATAGTTTTCATCAAGCCAAATAGTCCACATTTTCAGGATAAAAGTGCTCATTTAATTCCTGTTTAAGCTCTTTCCAAGTATTGATACCACACCTTCCCTCTTAAATTGCCTAGTACTTAGTCCTCCACTAGACCTTAGCATTGTCCATAAGGAACATGGTCTCTCGATTTAGCTATTCTTCCTTAGAAGTAATGCCGACTGCTTAGAAATATTGGTTCATATCGAACACAAAATCCTCAACCTTTTATGCATCTCTTTCCCCCATATATGGCTTTGGTTCAGCGATCTTCACTTTTCCCCTTTACTCTGAGGCATCACCTTCTTATGAACTGTTCCCAATGGCTATCATCAACACATTCACTAAGGCTATTATATCACTCATCTCAATATGAAGAGTTGCTTCTACATCCTTCACATCATTGGTAAGGTCTTTCATAGCATTCCCTAAATCCTTCTAATTACTCTCAATCACAACAAGTTACTTATCGAATTATAGAGATTCACTAGGCTCAGTGCTCGAGAGATTCGAGACTTCATGCTCGAGAAATTCCTAATTCTCAGCCCTTTGAAAGAGTTCAAGGATCTCTTCATTTTCCAAAGTTCTTACTACCTCAACTACTTCTTCAAGATTCTCAATTGCTACATCAATTGTATCAAAACATTTAGCAGACATCATTTTCTTCAACATAGTGGTGTCTTAATAGGGTACAATTGAAAACAAAGAAACGTAGTCTCAACCACACTCTAATACTAAATTATCATGATCCGACAACTCGATTATTGGAGCATGTGACACTTAGACTCCTCGCTCGACACTTAATCAATTAGTACCTGAGAATAAGCCGGCCAATCGGTCATACACCATCTAAGTTTTGAAAATGACAGGTAACATCCACAATTTATAACACATCGAGTCAACCATAAGCACAAATCACAAGTTATTCACATAGACAATCATAATGTGTTCAACCAATTTGAATAGATGAATGTGACCAAAAGTAAATAAATTTTGTAGGATCATATTTCAATTAAAAAGGGGCTACTCTTTATTCACATTTAAAAAAGCCTCAATACAGACTCCCAAGTGTATAAGAGAGGCTTAAGGCTACACACTCAATCTCCTAGACGAATGTCTCAATGCCCACCTCGGATCATCGGACACTCCTCCCCCTCCCCCAAAAAGCATTCTAAGCTAAAGCCTAAATGGCAGAAATAGACATACATTTTTCGAATTGACGTAAAGACATTTCTTCTAACTCTTAAGAATTCTAATGCACCACAACATATTGACACAAATATAAAAATCCAAGGATCATAGTCCTATGCTTATCTACTCGCATTGGATAAGTTACCTTAGTTAAAATTATATAAATGCTCTCAAAACGAGGAAAAATAAAAAAAATAATCTACTTAAGCATTTTCCTTCAAATTCGCTCCACATAATCTTCTCTTCATGTTTGATTTTTGTATCAAATTTCATCCAAATTCAAGCATATTTACTTGCTAAATTTGGTTACAAGTCCCGAATGATGACACGTCACTGTAACAAGGAGACAATAGTCCATCAAAGGTGGTGTCTAAGAGATTTCTCTAGCGTGTAAATGATATGATATTTTATGAGTTGCTTATTAATTTTTAGTTGTGTTTTAGTTTTATTATATTAAATTAATTATTTTTTAAATATTTAGGATATGATAATTATTTATCTCTTCGTTTACATAAATCATTTTATTTATCATTTTTTACATATGATTTGTTTTGTTAACATTTTGTCTATTTTTTTGTCAAAAAAAACTTTCATACTTTTGTCACTTGATATTTTTTTTTATCTTTATTAGATTCACGAAATCATAATAATTAAGACTAAATAAATAATAAGTTTAACATTATATTCTTAATTCTTATGTGCGTTGATTTTAAATTTTAAATTATTGCTGAGCAAAGTAAATTTGAAGCATATTATAAACGGATAACTTATATGTTTTGACAAATATTATAATATTGGGTAGTCTAAAAGGGCACTACCTAACTATTTACCTAATTGTCTAATGGATTGATAAGAGCAATTATCACGTTCCGTCTATCTAAGGTCCTCTTTTCAATTCTCACAAATGAATTTTATCTTATGGATACATTACTAACTTAATCACTGAATTACTTTCTGGAACCCCATCTCCAATGATACTTTCCTATTTTACAAGTATCCAAAAAAAAAAAAGATTTCTTGAATTTTTTATTTTTTTGTGTTATCTAATATTGAATATTTTTTGTATTAAAAAATGAATGAGGATAGTATAATGGATTTTATTGTGATAATGACATAATTCTTTCTATTTAGGGATAAATGTCATTCAATAATATAATAATTCTTTTCTTTTACGTTTCTCACCCTGTGATTTCCGCTACGTTCGATTTAGGGATAAATACACATTTTCTTTCTAACTCTTTTCTTTTCACCTTTTTCGTCTGACATCCAAACAAAGCATAAAAGCACTATGCCGCTAAGTACATGACTCCTCCAATGTTATTGGGTGCGTGCAGAGGCAGCAATCTAACGGTAGCAAAACTCGAGCAATAGCAAATTATTTAATATATATAATATTTGAGTTTAAACTCAAAGTATTAAAGGAAGAAATTTTCAAAAATAACATTAGATATTATTATATTATTAAATATGTTGTATAAAAAATTATATTAAAATGATTATATAGTTTTCACAAATGAAATTCTAGATAACCCTGTTATGATAAAACAATTTAAATTATGTAATTATTTGGAATGTAATTTTAAAGTTTGATATGATAAATATTATCATCGTTAGTATTAAATACATTATTATTAAACGAGGCTAATAAGATGTTATTGTTTAAGATCGAATAAATAGATATTCACTTGGGTATTAATGGTTATTTTTTTGAGTCTTTTTGTCAATATCGTAAGTTTGAAGTGAAAAGATTAAAAAGAAATGTTACTGGTAGACTTTGGAAAAATAAGCTTGCTCTTGATGAATCCAAACATTGAGTATCGATACTCATTACCATTAAAAATGGAAACGTTGTTGCTTGGTTCTAACTCTTCATTTAAAATTAATAAGGAATATAAGGTTTCACTTTAAATAGAAATTGTTACTCCTTTGTGAAAAAAAAAAAATCAATAAGCTATTTTTATTTTTATAATTACACATATAATATGACCTTAGTTAGGTGAGTGTAACTTACCTTAAAGTATATGTGTTCAATTTCTCTTTTTTAAACTCAGATGTATTATGTGTATAAATAATAAAAGTAATTTTAAATAATAGATGTAAAAGTAACATTATTCAACCTAAATTCATTTATTATTATTATTATTATTATTATTATTATTATTATTATTATTATTATTATTATTATTATTATTTATCTATGCCCTTAAAAATTGCCTCTTGTTTTTCAAAGTTGAATAAATTCAATATAACTATATGAAATTGCACTTGAAATTTTCTTAATATTTTTCTTAAGCAAAAGTTTAATAGTATAATAGGTTGCTTCAATTCAAAAACAAGATATGTCATTGATTTTTTTTTTTCAGCATTAAAACCCCTGACAATAAAATTTGAATATAAGACATAAATAATCAAATATAACAAATCTTATTAATTAAGTCTATTCTTTTCTTAAATTTTACAAATATAATTTGAATTAGTTATCCACGCACCTCACCATGCTTCCACAAGTGGTTATAAAACAAATGAGCTATTAGAGCTTGATTAATATTGCTAAATTAGAATTCATAAATTTTCCTCTGGTGAGAAATGTTCTTGTAAAATTCATTTTTAAAGTAAATAAATAATGTCAAATTTATATACATATGTTAAAAAAATATATATAATGTCTGATATAAATATCTTCCTTTCATAATATACTTTAAACATATGTGAGGGATTTTCTATTTATTTGCAAACAATATATGCATTATAAAAAAATATAAAATTGATTTATATGTGAATTAGACGTACCTTTGTCATAAACGAGCAAAATTTGGCTGCCTCTCGATTACTTCTTATATTAGAAACTGCCGAAGTTCCTAAGATCCGTTGTAGTCTAGTCGGTTAGGATATTCGGCTCTCACCCGAAAGACCCGGGTTCGATTCCCGGCAACGGAATATTTGTCTTTCGTAGCCTTGAGCTGGGCTACAAGTGTCCGTTATGTTTTTGGTAGCATCATAAGCTTAAATGGGCTTCCGTCATCGTTTTATTGGGCACATTCCATTTGGAAAGGGAACGTTAGCTGCATCTAGCCCAAAAAAAAGAGTTATGAACCAGAATAAAGTCCATGACTCCTGGCCCGGGTGGTCTTCACGCATTGTGATAAAAAAAAATGTATTTGGCAAAAAATGATGAAAAACTAATGAAACCATTGATAAGTAATATCGCTACAAAAATAGTAATAAATCATTTACTAGATAATAGATTTTGGTACTAATTTCCTGCAAAATGCGAACTTGATATATGGGGTTTGTTATGAATTTTGTTTGGTGTTGTGCTGCCAACTTTTCACTTCTTAAGATGTCCATTTTTCAATACCCACGCGTTACTTTTTGTTCAAATAACTTTTATATAAAAATTTTATGAATGATTTTTCTCACACATTCTTATTCTCATTCTCTCACCTATATCTAATGGAAGAATTGGGATTTTTAACTCAAGTGAATTAAGTATTAAAATTTTATAAAACACACACAATTTTTAAATTTTTGAGATGATCAATTTAAAATCGTTGTATATAAAAACGAAAGATAACAGGATTTTGTGTTGTCCCCACCCGTACCCACATCCTCCCTCGTGCACGTGGGAATGGGTTGATATTTATGCATTATTCAACAAATGGTGGTAGTTAATTCTTAATTTACTCTTGTGTCCACTATCTATCCACATTCTCCCATAAAATTGGTGAGATTTAAAATTTTGAATTTTAATAATTTGTGAAAGGATATGGATAGAATAGTGAATATAAGAGTGTGAGTGTAGTATTATAGGTAGTTAAAACTCTTTATTCAGAGTCAACAAACTAATAGGATGGCAAATTATCGTTAGATGACTTGCACATTTAGCAAAATCAGTTACATACGATGGACGTGATTCGTCGAGCATGCTCCTACAATGAAGCCAATAACCTTGCAATATTTCAGTAAATGCAGTAAAGATGATATGAACAAGAGATATCTATTGGTATATTTATATGTTAAGTATGTTAATTATTATGCTCTTGAGCAAATGATATGCGACCACGTATTTTCAACGTATTAATAACATAAGCAAAATTTTTGCTTGGTCGTTGTTGTAATCATGTAACTTGTGTATATCTAAGTCATGCTAATTGTTGTGTGACGGATAAAAGGTTAACTTGTTTAAGTTTTCTGGTGATCAATTCTGTGCCATAAGTCGATCGATCAAGTACTATTGATCGTTCAACTTGGTCTTGTACCTTTGCCATTGCTTTGTGATTGTTTCCTTAAATCGTTTGACTTAAGCCTAATAGCCATGTGTTTATTTAAGTTGATCAACTTGTTGTCAATTCGTATCATTATTGATCGATTATAATCCTATACAACCTCGAGCTGTTGCCTCTAAGTGGCTCACTTTAGTTATGGAGGCTTGATCTCACTTGTAATGTCACAGATTGATCGATCGACCGTAGCCCTGGGCCACTTTAATAGCTTGATCTGTTGCAGAGCATCTGTTTGCCAACAGTAATATGGATTGGTCGTTCGACTGAGTTCTTTAGATGGTTTGCTTGATCTATTGAGTTTGTGCTAGTCGATCAACCACGATCCAATAGTCGTTTATTTTAGATTGCGCCAGTGGTGTAATTTGAATGATATCATCTTCAAATTTAAAATTGTATCTATGCCCTGTCAATTTAATATTTAATTTTCATAAATCTCAAAAAAAAATCATTTTTCATTTGTCAATAAAGTTGGCACTCAATTGATAAACTTCCATCATCCATGTCTAGAATGAATGATTAGATAGCAGCTCCTAGTGGAGTAGTGGCATGGTCATCCAAAGAAGTATCCATCAGGCTTAGGTGATTCAAAAGAGTTTTATTCACTTAATGAAGAAATCCAATATACATTATTTTATTTACTTAATGTAAAATTCTAAATGAATAATATTAATGTCATAAATAAAATTTGTTTTAATGGCAATGAATAATGGGTTTAATACTTGAATATGGACAAAGATTCATAAATAGATATAAGTTATTGTGGTGGTTGATAGAATTTAGTGTAACCAAAGAAGAGAAAATTTCAAAAATTTTCAGCAAAAGGACTCCCCTAGGTCAAACCAAACTCACCCAAGATCCACTAGTTTGAGGTCTCAAAACATCCTAGATCAAATCTAGAGTGAAGGTAAAGCTTACTAACCTT
>JANHAO010027195.1:0-10904 GCA_026873985.1 Saraca asoca | reverse complement strand
ATTTAGTGATCTAGGATGCATTGATCTCAAGTTGATTCCCTTGGTTGGTTGCTTTGTTTATCTTTGTTTTCATTTTCTGCATGTTAGTGTAGTTGTAGTTTAGTTCTGCCAACCCCCCTTTATTTTTAGCTCCTAATTGATTGATATCATCTAACAAATGATCTTTGGGTTTGATCTGGGTTTGCCATATGCTACAAGTAGTTAGGTAACTCAATTTTATAAATTTCTAATTTGATCGGCCATGACAATCGAACATCAGTGGGTCAATCCAGTCATATGTTCCATAACATATACCCATATGTTTGTCTAGATATCTTCATATCAAACAATGTATGAAATCACTGCATTCTTCTAAAGAATGTGACATAACATATGTTAGTTTATTCATGAATAATTGATATATTGTTTTCTCAACTATTCCACAACCTGGGATATTTAGAAATTATAATTATATGTACAAATTTTCTTATAATTATAATCTCTATTGTAATTTATTTGTACGCAATTATATTTTCAAGGACTTTATCAAAAATAGTATACATATATCAAACATATATATAAGACTAATTTAATAAAGAGGCTAAAACATAATATTTTATTAAATATGTTAAGATATGTAGTATTGATGCCATTAAAACAATTGTCTCTAGGGCATCTTTATACTAACAATTTCCCATTTGACCTTAAACCAATCACCTTTGTATCCAATACCAATTTTTTTTGTAAATGACGTTCTAGCTTCTATTGGGATATAGCTTTAGTAAAGTGATCAATTACATTTTTAACTATGGTAACCTATTATATTCTTATTTCGTTGTGCTCTATAATTCATTTGACCAGATGGTAATGCTTCATAATATGTTTAGATCTTTGATGGACCTTGGTTCCTTAGTTTGTGCTATGGCTTCATTGTTATCACAAAAGATTTCTATTAGACGAATAATGTCAAATTTAGCGATGAACTTCTTTATCCAAATAGCTTCCTTTGTTACTTCTAAAGTAACAATGTGCTCGACTTCGATTGTAGAATCTACTATGGTATCTTGCTTGGAACTTTTCTAACATACCACACCTCTATTAAGACTAAATACAAATCATGACTGTGATTTGTAATCATCTTGATTTGACTAACAGTTTGTATTTGTGAAACCCCTGATTCTCAAATCAAGGTCTCCTGAACATATCTTTAGTTCTTCTCAAGTACTTAAAGATGGTCTTGATTGCACTTTAATGATATTCACCTAGATTGACCTGATATTTACTAGTCACACTTAGTGTATAAGAGAAATTTGGCTGTGTATATAGTATGACATACAGGATTGATCCTATTGCTAATGCATAGGGAATCTCATTCATGCATTTGCATTCATCTTCTGAGTTAGGATACTACTTCTTAGATAGGTGAACACTATAAGACATGGGTAAGAACCCCTTTTTAAACCCATCCATGCTAAACCTTTTTAGCATCTTGTCTATGTATGTGGATTGACAAACATCAAGCAACCTTTTAGATTTATTTCTATAGATCTTCATACCCAAAATGAAGTTGCTTCTCCTAAGTCTTTCATGGAGAACATCTTGGATAACCATAAGTTAATAGATTGTAACATGGGAATGTTGTTTCCAATAAGTAGTATGTCATCCATATATAGTAATAGGAAGACGATTGCACTCCTGTTAACTTTCTTGTACACACATGATTCATTAGCATTCTTGATAAAGTCAAATGATTTGACTTTTTTTTATCAAAATAAATATTTCAACTTTATGAAGTTTGCTTCAATCCATAAATGGACCTCTTTAGCTTGTATACCTTGTGGGGTTTAATCTTAAAGGCAAAACCCTCAAGTTGTATCATATATACATCCTATTTTAGATTTCTAGTAAGGAAAGTTGTTTTGATATCTATTTATCAAATCATAGTCATGGTATGCAACTATTTATAGTTTTTCCTTCCTAAAATATTATTCATTTGTCGCATTATAGGTAAATTCCATTGTGAAAGAATCCCAAACTATTTAAATAATCCATGAATTCTTGGTTTAGGTATTCTCCACCTTGATTAGATTTAAGTATCTTAATACTTTCTCTAGTTTATTTCTCTACTTCAAATTTAATTTGTTTGAACTTTTTAAAGGCTTTAAACTTGTATTTCATCAAATACATGTACCTATACCTAGAATAATTATCGATAAAGGTGATGAAGTAGGAAAATCCTCCTCTAGCTAGAGTATTCATTAGACCATATACATCACTATATATTAACTCTAGCACTTCTTGGGCATGTTCACCCTTTTCGGTAAAGGGTTTCTTAGTCATTTTCTCAATGAGATATGGTTCACAAGTTTCATATGATTCATAATCAAATGGATCCAAATATCTATCATTATGTAACTTTATGATTCTAGTTTCATTGATATGACCAAGTTTACAATGCCAAAGATAGCATGATTTTAAAGATTTATTAAACTTTGATTTCTTATTTGTGATTGTTAAGATTTATTGTCTTAGTTCTAGAACATATAATCCATTAATAAGTATGCCATTATCATAAAATATGTCACCTTGTGAAAAATAACAACTTTTATTCTTAAAGGTAAAAGCAAATCCCTTTTGGTCTAAATAAGAACTAGAAATAATATTCTTAGAATTTGTAGGAACATAATAACAAGTTCTAGAATTAAGCCCTAAGTAATTCTAAAAGGTAGGTTCCTATGCTAACAACAACAACTTTTACTTCATTTCCAAGGCGTATGTCTGCTTCACATTTTTGCATCTTTCTACTATTTCTTAGTCTTTGCATATCATTACAAATTTGTAAGCCACAACCAACATTGAATACCTAAGAATAATAATAAGACAAGTTTATCTCAATCATAAGGATACCTAAAGTAGAAGTTTCTCTAAGCTTCTTATGGTTCATGATCTCAAGATAAGCTTTACAATTTTGCTTCCAATGGCTTTCTACTATGCAATGGTAGTAGATGCCTTTAGGAGCTCACTTTTTCTTTTTCTATACACCTATCCTAGGTTTTTCAACCTTTGTTGTAGCCTTAAAACTCTTATTAGGATTCTTCTTCTTTCTTTTCTTGGGTTTAGAAGAAGTACTGACCATTAATATAGACTGTTCTTATTTTGAAAGTCATTTTAATGGTCTTAAGCATGTTGTTGAGTAACTCAACAAAAGAGACCTCTATCTTATTCATGAACAAATTCATGACAAATTGCCTATATGACTTAGGAAGGGAATGTAGTATGATGTTTACTGCATGATCATTATCAATCGCATGGTCAAGTTAGGCTAATAACTCTATTAGCCTTATCATCTTTAGCACATGAGTTGCAATAAATGATCCCTTAGCCATTTTTTAGTTAAACAGTTCCCAAGATACCTCTCAATATGAGCACACCTTTTATATAAATGATAAATGCAAAATCATCTCTAACAATGCCATATTCTCATATTGCTTTTGAAGCTTAAAAGATATTGAAGCCAGCATCACACATGTTGCTTATTTAGTATCTTGCAAATGTTTCAAGTAAGCATCAAAGTCAAAACTTTCATACTTACTTGAATCTTTAGATGGATTATAGGAGAATCCTTCTCAAGGATATAAGCCATCCTTTCTTGCTTAAGGAAAATCTTTATGTTCCATAACCAGTCGGCATAATTTAGCCCGGTTAGCTTATTATCAACTAGAATACTTCTTAAGGAAATGTAATTTGTCATTTTAGCAACCTTCAATAAGAATAGAACAAATTAATATCTAGCATAGAATTCATTTTATATTACTTTTATAAAAGGAACATCCACTATTTTCTTCAATTTTAACGACACTCTATCTTAGAATCAGATTATCACACTGAATGATAATTGAAGTAGACTAGGATCCTGGTCTAATTTATTTTAACTTAATAGAGGCCAAGGAATTCAAATAAATTAAATTAGATAGACCTTGTCAATTAGATCTCCATATAATTCCTAATCATTAGGTTGACAACTCTTTGTCATTTATTATCCATCACATTAAACATTATTAACAACCTTATTTATAACGTTCAAAGTGACACCTAATTATGCCTAAATACTATATAGTCAATTGACGAAGGTCATTCCAAACTATACATGTTTGCTAAGTTGAAACCATTAAACAAAAATTTCATACATATTCAAATAATGATAATATGAAAGATGTAGTGTAACCTTGATGAAGGCTAACAAGTTACCATGAAATTGATCTCTAGTTATCATTATTTTGATTGGTGGTGTTAGAACCATCACTACTTGAAAATCCAAAAATGATGTTGTTAAATAGACATTGAATGAAATATAAACTGATGTATATATAGGCACGGTAGTGTTTTTGTAAATATGAGAAAACTTGCAATGTCTATTCCTATTAAAAAATCAATGTCTAAACTAAATATCATGTTTAATATTGGTTTAAGTTAAGAAACAGATGTACTTTTAAAATTATTTAACTTGTACCATTTTGGTTTAAACCATCTTTAAAAGTTATAGCTCCTTAACTGTAAAAAAAATTATTAATTTATCAATGAAATTCTTATTTACTTTTACTTCAAAGAACTTTATTATAATATAATCTATGACTTATTTGATTATACTCAAATAATTGGCTTTCAGGTGATCAACACCTCCCAACATTGGCATAACTCACCACTGCTATGTTGTGTTAGAAAGAAACACTGTATAAAACAACTTAAATATAGTATAGATATAGATTGTAGATGGCAACACTTGTGTGGTTGTAGGAGGCAATGCACTATTTGAAATTTATATTTTAATTTTGTTGTACCTACAATTACAAGAAGCACAATGCTTCCATTTTTAGAGCTATGATTTCACACACTAGCCCTTTAAATAAAATCTTAAACCATTAATCCTAAAACATCTCTATTATTAATGTTTGAATATATGATACAACATTTCATACGACATCTTAAGTGATCAAAGTGGGCATAATCTACTCCCACTTGTGTTTCCCAAATACGTATGCAGTATATTAAGATCCCAAAATAGAATGAGGGGGTTATTGCAATCATAGCATAGGCATTTGCCCTCAAAGGGTGTTTGCTTACTTTCATTGCATTGAACTTAGCAATAGAGGTAGAGGTTGTACTCATACATCCCAACACCCCAAACTATATGCCTATTATAATAGTATCAAAATTCTTGGCATTCACCTATATAAAATATTGAAAAGTTATAATACAAATTCTCTAAATTTTGCTGGGATACAAGATCCAAAATCCAAATTATGAAAACTTAAAAAAAAAAGTAATATACAAGTAGAAGGCCTGAAAAACAAATTAAACTTGTAAGATTATGAAATTTGACAGAAATATGGTCGAATGATGTTTTTTCCATAACATTGAAAATTGGTAGAGAAATTCAATCTTTAAGCATCAAGTGATCTCATTCACACAAGCCAATTATGATCTTGTGACTATTGGCTTAGTGTAGCAAGACATGTTGGGACACTTATTGATTTCTTGATAGTAGCAAATGTAGCCATGGCATAAATGGCAAAAACATTGCCTATTAGAAAGGGAATCCATTTCAAGAACTCTTCCTGTCCTATTCAACATCCATTAAGTTGAGCTAAGAACCACCTCATCCACACTTCTAGAGGCTTCACTATGTAAAGAAGCCATAACTGTGTAGCATTGCCACCATGCTTGAACTTAACCATTACAATTGCACCACTGTCACCTAAAAACAAGCCTAAAATCAAATGGAAACTATCTTGTGTCTTAAGAATTTGACAAATTTTGTGATATAGATTACAGTGAGAACTAGACGATAAGGACATAAGTCTAATCATAAAGTATCGTCTATTGGACAAAACAATTCCCATCGTAAAGCTGGTGAAAACCCAGAAGTTCCCTAATAAGTGGAAAACTTAGTTCAGCAAGCAATGGATCACCTAATACATGTATTGACAAAAAATCAAAATTGAGATTAGAATAGAGAGATTGAATGGAATAGGCGAAATGAAAGCGATCAAATTTCTCTTACTAGAAATAAGCAAGAGAATAGGTTAAGAATTGTTTATGAATTTCTAAAATTAAAGCCACCTCGATATATAGGAATAGATTCTTTTGTAGACCCATACCAATTTTTGGATCAAATTGAAAGGTATGGTAGTATGCTGTAATGTCTCGGACCCTTATTCATAGAATGGGTAAGATATCAGTTGGATGATTTAGCACATTATTGGTATGTTAGGACTATTGAAGGGCAAGCCATAGATGCGAAACAGTTAACTTGAGGTGATGTTCTAAGAAGTTTTTATCTATAGATTCCTTCCTTTTAGTGTCTGGCAAGTGAATGCTTGGAGATTTGAAAATTTGAAGCAAGAGAATATGTCTATAAGTGAATATGATGCTCAATATACTCAACTCTCCTGGTATACTGCTCATCTAATTCCTAATGAAGCTATGAAAGTAGAAAGGTTCGTATAAGGGCTTCACGATTATTATTTTGATCATGTTAAAGTTGATCCAAATATAACATATCAACAAGCCATGAATCAAGCCTTGCAGGTAGAGTTGAGGTCCAAAGAGCATTGAGAGAGGGAAATGTCTTCTACTAGTAAGAAGAGAGTTCGAATTGAAGGGACCAATATAATTCAAAGTGGGAGACTAACTCCAGATCATGGAGCACCACCAAGTGGATGGAAAGGAAATTTTTTTGGATCATCTCAATCACAAAATCCAACCGCAAGAAGAAACAGGGGGAGTCAATCTATTTTGACTACATCTATTCCGTTCCATAGAAGGAGTGTACCCTAAAGTCAAGGAAAATTTAATGTTAATGTGCAACAACATGGCATATGACCCCTTGAGAGAATGGTTCCACCAATATGAACCTATCTCAGAAGGATCTGTGTGCCTTGGAGATTGCTGGTATTGGTTCTATCAAATAGAAGATGTATGATGGTACGATTTGAACCATTCAAGAGGTAAGACATGTAAAGGGCCTGAAGAAAAATCTATTATCCTTAGGACAATTAGATAATATTGGATGTAAAACTCATATTCAAGATAGGATCATGAAGATAGTCTAAGGAACACTTATGGTGATAAAAGCAGAAAAGATAGTTACGAATTTATATATGTTTAAAAGAGAAACATAGCAAGAAGGAGAAGCATCTACTGCATCGGCAAGTTCAACAATGTGGCACCATAAACTTGGTCATATGTCAGAATGAGGTTTGAAGATTCTCACTAAACAAAAGCTTCTTCTAGGGCTCAAAAAGGTTTCATTACCCTTTTATGAGCATTGTGTTACTAGTAATCAATGATAGGTCCCAAATTAGAAATTATATTATGAGAGTTATGGATCTTGTCCCTATTCCTTTAGGGGAATTATTGACAGTGAATTTTAGTTCTGATCCAAACTGCAGCCAATGGAGGATTCTTTCAGGATCTCAAGCTGTTAGCTGGTTCGAAGACAGTAAATGAGCAAAATAAGCAAGAAAGAAGGGAAGAGCAGCAGCAGAAAGCACAAGATTTTTAATATGGTTAAGCCAAATCCAGATAGAACTGGACCCTACGTCCACGGTAATGTATTGATCTAAGAATATTTTACAGAGTTTCAACATATAAGCCTCATTCTTCTTTTTTAGTGTTCATCTCCTTCCTGTATTTATAGAGGAGAGGAGGTTACAGTTGTAATTTTACATGCAGTAACTCTATTACGTTAGACATTTAATATACAAGATAGGACAGATAGACTAAATCCTATAAGTTGATTACTATAGATTACCTCTTTTAGGTAGGTCATGTGTGTCTACTAGGCAATATATGTGATGGTCTTCTATTCAGCGAGCTCCCAGATCACTGATCGCACCTCGCTGGCTAGATCCTTCTGTCTAGGGATTGTCTGTCTTTAGGATGATAAGGTTGAGCTCACTCTATCAGGGACGAGCTCGAGCTGAGGAGGTCACTCTGTGATGCGAGCTAGAGGTATAGCATTCTGAGTACTCATCGAGCTGGGTCTTTGCTACGTTTGGGCCATTCATTAGTCTATCAAGGATGATCCAGATTTCTTATATAGCATAAGCCCCCCAACTCTTAGTTCACTTTGCGAGCTGGGAGTTGAAACTTCTCGGAGGTCATTTATTTTGTAGAGTTCAACTTAGTCAAAATCTTTACTTAATCTATCTTTTTAGTTGCTCTAGGCCATATTTGATCGTAGTACGTGCCTTTTGATCATTGGTGAGTCAACCTTGTCTCTTTCCTTCTCCGCTGGCAGAAGTCAAGTTGAAGGAGAGTTTGCTGTTGGGGAAGGCATTGGAAGAAAAAATTTGAGGACTTAAGCAGGCTTACGAGCTCTAATCAGCTAAGGTGCATCCCTCTATAGCCAGCCCTTTGATAGATAGGAGCTTTCTATCTGTGTGGCAGTCCTTCTTCTAGAAGAAAATTAATATAGCCTTCCTTATGTATTTTGGCTTTTCCTTATTGTATTCAAAGCTTTTTGATGTAATTTTACCTCGTTATGGCTTTTTAGTGAATAAGATCTTCATTTGTACTCTCTGTATGCCGTTCTTATTTCTTCTCGAAGGTAACAATTATGAACGAAATATTCCATGTGTGAGTGTTGTACAAGTAATTCATATGTGGACTATGTACAAATAGAGAGTCGCATGCGAGTTACAAACATTTGGTCGCATACAAGCTGCGATAGGGGTGATCTCATGCCCAAGTAAGAGAGTGAGCGATCTCGTGCTCGGTTCAATCTTGTGGCCAAATAAATAGATAAGTCGCATGAGAGCTGTGAACATTTGGTTGCATGCAAGCTGTGATAGGGGCGATCTCGTGCCCAAGTAAGAGAGTGAGCAATCTTGTGCCCTGGCCGATCTTGTGGCCAAATAAGTAGATAAGTCACATGAGAGCTACAAACATTTGGTCGCATGCAAGCTGTGATAGGGGCGATCTCATGCCCAAGTAAGAGAGTGAGCGATCTCGTGCTCAGGCTAATCTTGTAGCCAAATAAGTAGATAAGTCGCATGAGAGCTGTGAACATTTGATTGCATACGAGCTGCGATTGATCTCGTGCCCAAATAAGAGAGTTGGCCTATCTTGTGACCGGGGTGATCTTGTACCTAAATAAAAAAGTTGGTTGATCTTATGGCCAGGGTGATCTTGTGCCCAAATAAAAGGGTTGACCAATCTTGTGACCGAGGTGATCTTATGCCCAAATAAAAGAGTTTGCCAATCTTGTGCCCAAATAAAAGGGTTGATCGATCTTATGCCCAGATAAAAGAGTTAGTCGATCTTGTGGCTAGGGTGATCTTGTGCCCAAATAAAAGAGTTGGCCAATCTTGTGCCCAGGGTGATCTTGTGCCCAAATAAAAGGGTGCCATTTAGGTAATTCACTTGTTTGAAAAGTTTAAAAATCAGTAAAGAAATTCAAAATGCTTATATAAGTTACATAATTACAAAAATTTAATAAATAGTCCTGATTGTGGTAGACTGCTCTTGCTCAGGATCCTGCCAAAATTGTCCAAGCCGTTGCTTGGAAGGTTGCAGCACGTAGTCTTGCAAGCGACCTCTTTTGATGAGATCTTCAATAGCATCCCTCAGCGCCTAGCATTCTGATGTGATATGCCCAAACTCATTATGGTATGTGTAAAATTTCCCTCTGTTGTGTCTAGACTTACTGGGAGTCTTCAAGGGTCGAGGTTTTCTGTAGTCCTCCTTGTCCCTTTCCATCACGAAAGCCTTGTCTTGGGCTTCCGATAGGATGCTATAGGTGCTATGGTGACTTGGATATGGGGGTCACTTGATAAAAAAATATTTCACTTATTTATTTGCCCTCTCACTTAGCATTTTAAGGTCCAAAATGACTTACTTTTAGCTTTGTTAGTGTGTATTTATGGTATAGTGTCAATTGGGATCATTTTAGAAATTCTATATAATTTGGCCATTTTAAGAAGTTTCTGTAATCTAGTCATAACTTGAGATACACTTGTTCAATTAATGTGATTCTTGTCTTGTAGAAAATTTGAGACATAGTTCTTCAAACTTCATGAAGACCTTCAAGGATGAATCATAAAATTGGCTATCTGAAATTGGAGTTGAAATCAAGACCAGAATTCTGTCTCAGGTGGCTTGACCTTTGTGCACTTATCAAGCCATATATAGAGTTATAGAGGTCCAATTAAGGTGAAATAAAGTCTAAATGGAAGCTAAGACATAAAGCCACATTTCCTATGAAGATTTCTAGAGCTGAATGGATCATTATGGGCATAAAAAATGAGTTACAATGGAGAGCAGAACTACTATGAAATAGGCCTATATAGAATTGGTGTTTTAAGGCCCCAATTGACATGATCTTGAGCCCAATGCATAATCTCTTGCTCCAGCCCATACTCAACCAACTAGAGGGTAGTAAGTCAACAAAAAAAATCAAAGAAAGCACCCTACAAAAACACTCAACATGCAAGGCAGTGGCAGAAACCAAAACCAGACTACACAGCCTTCATCATTGCCTATCCACCTACATACAGCTAGCTTCTCTCTTTTGCCCAGGCAAAGCCATTTTGTTTTAGGCTTCTAGTTTAGTTTTAGAGTTAATTTTTTGGCATTAGAGTGTAGAGTAGTTTAGGAAATTTTTTCTTTTCTTTTTCTTTGTATTTTTTGTACCTCTAGTCCATGGAAGGCTGAACTGCTATAACCAGTCCAAGGGGTTGTAAACTTGAAGATTAATGTTGAGGTTTTGTTCCTTCATTCTTGCATTCAATTGCTGGTAATTTCTTTCCTTTTTCCTCTTTGTTTTGTAGTGAATATTTGAGTTGAATGGCTTCATTTGATTTAGATGTTATATGATTATTGCTTAATAATCAATATTAGGAAGAGGATAGGAAAACTAAGCA
>JANHAO010027194.1:0-10897 GCA_026873985.1 Saraca asoca | reverse complement strand
AATAATTTGCCAAATAATTTGATTGAAAATTTCTTGTTCAATTATTTGGTTGACTAACTCATATTGACATCCCTTTGACATATGATGAAATTGCAAAAGCATCTTTTTATGTGTTTGGAACTAAATACAAGAGATATTTATCTACATTTGGAGAAAGGATAAGGGGGTCTATGTTATTTTAAAATTCAAAATGAGGTATTCCTGACGTCAAAAGTCTGGCAAAACAAATACAAGAAATTTGCTCACTGCTCATATCATCTGGTCTTTTTATTGTTTAATGATTCATTCACTGGTGTTGTACTAGCACTTGGTTTTACTTGTTCGGAAATGGAAACTAGTACTTAGCCACATTTTTCGACAATTTGCAGAATCAATCAGATCAGTCATCATCAAGCCATGTCATGATGAAAGGTGAAAGCAACAAGAAACCAAAATGTGGATTACCATCAGAGTCTATCCTAGTTGAATCCATAATGTACACTGGCATGGCACATGTGCCTATGATGGAACATGTTGTGGTTGGGAGTGATAATGCAAAGACAGTGACACCAAAGATTAGCTTGGAAGAGCAAGCCAGGAATAGAGGCGATGCCATGTTACGCTACAAGGAGAAGAAGAAAACTCGAAGGTACATGGTCTGATTTTGTTTTATTTATTTTTTATTTTCTAAAACAGTTCTTTAATATAGAATTCAGAACAATTTCAAGATATAAAAAAAAATATATATTTTATATGGATACAAATATTTTTAGAACAGTTTTAGTGGCAAAGCAGTTTGTGTATTGGTGGAAAGATGACAGCAGAGAGAGACTTAATTAAGGTTGTCATTAATGAAAGTTAATAATAACACAAATGCCATCATGCATATCGAAGTTTTAGAACAAAAGTTGAAATAACACTAAAAGGCTGTTCTTGTTTTTCAGGTTTTAAAACCACATTTTAAGTTACAATTTTTTTAAAATAAAAACAGAAAACAAGTTTCCAAACAAGCTCCTTTGTTCTTTAATTCTTAAAAACTGAAAACAGTTTTTAAAAATAGAAACCAAACAGAGCCATAATATTTTGGTACACTTCCTTTCTTTTAATAATTTTTTTTTTTGAAAGGTTTTGTGAAAAAAAAAAACATGTTTTTATTAAAAAAATCATACTTTTTGCTAATATTCTTTTTTTATAAAAATGTTGCCAATAATATGAATCTCTTTTTTTTTTTTATTGGAGTACTGTACATATAAACATACAGCTGGAGGCCTATTCTATGAAAGGGGTGACTCAAAATCAGAGCTGTAAAAATGAACTTGAGTCCATTGTGCATTGTTTTACTCGTGGAAGAACCATGTCCTTATTTAAATATCTAGGTTGTTGGTTCAAAATGGGTATGTTGCATTCTTTTACAGGCACATATGCATCTAAAACAATTAAAGGTTTAAATACACTTTTAATCATATAATTTTGTTAAAAATTATAATTTTATTTTTTTATTTTTAATTTGGACAAATTAAATATGAAAAAAAATTAATAAAATACCTGAACGTGTAGCGTGGAGGATCAGAAAGAGTCCATGGTTTGTCATTAGCTATCATTGCTTTAGGGGAATCACCTCTTAATTCTTTTGGAGTGGTTTTGTAAATTAAGGGCACTGAGGATATTACTGTCAAAATAAAATGATTGAGGTCAAATTTTTAGATTTTGTGGTCACTAACATATAACGTGATTAAAGATGTGTTCTCACTTTTACCCTTCAAACTACGAAAAGTATATATCACATTGATGTAATGTTAATTAAATAAATTTTTATTCAACAAGTTTTGTCTTTTTGGAAGGAATGAGCTAATTGTAATTTTGAAAAAAAAATAAAAGATAATATTATTTAAATTAAAAATAAGTGATAAAATTTTAATTTTTAACAAAATTAAAAACTAAAAATATATTTGAACGAAAAACAAAGAAAGAAAAAGCAGAGTGAGGTTTAGTCGAAGAGCCTGTTAGGACGGATTAGAATTCAATTTGGAATCCGTTTGTCAAACGGATTTGACCAATGTGGATCACATACGTGGACTTCACGTAACTTAGAAACTTTAACTATTAATATCCGTGGAAGATAGAGGTCCAACACTTAATATGAGATATGTATGTAAAACACCTTGCAACTCTAGTCATATTTTTAAGTATATTTTTATGTAATTTAGGAATTTTTTATATATAATTATTTACATATATCCGATCATGTCGCATATTTTGTGTGTGAGGTTGAGTTTCTTAGCCTAGTTGTTTTTTTTTTTTTTCCTAAATAATATTTTGGAATGAAACATTGTAAGGTATGAGAAGCAGATACGGTATGAATCAAGGAAGGCGAGGGCCGATACGAGGAAGCGTGTGAAAGGTCGATTTGTGAAGGACACAAACACACTTCCTCAACTCTGATATTAAAGTCTCGTACAAGTTGCTTCTGATATTATTGTCTTTTGTATATATCATGCCATGCATTATAAATATTTACATTTGGTTTACAGACTGTTATTAAAGACATGGATGATCCTAGAATGTTACCAGGCTGGCAAAACCGCACATTTTTGTTGTCTGCTTATGCTTTTACGTGTACTGGAAAATTGTGTTAGTATAAAGGTTATGAAAATTATAACTTTTTATATATAATTTTACTTTTCACAAAAATTTGTTTATGGATTTTGTGTATTAAAAATATATAAAAGTTCCAACTTCATCATTGAAACTTGTATAAAAAAGTTCTTTAAAATGTTTTTTATTTGTAAACAAATTTATAATTTTTAATGAAAAAGTTGTGAAAGTATAAATTTTTTATAAAACTTATAAGAATACATATTGATAATATCCAATTAATAAAGCTGAGCGGTGAGACAAATCTGTTAAAAATTTGTAACTAGAAATCAACAAGGACAACATATTGGTATAGCTGAAGGATATGTGTAAGTTCCTAATGGGCTCCAAGAACATCACTCGAATCAAGAACTTGGATAAATAAGAACTCAGAAACGGCATTATAGACTAATCGATAACTCAATTCACTATTCCTCTATAGAAAGTTTGCTGATTTGAGTGTTGCAGAATACTTGGCGGAGTCCCTTCATTACACGTCTACTGACCTCTTCTTGTTTTGTAAATCGAAACTAATCATATTTCTCAGGAGTTATCATCTTGGCGCCCATCGTGGTTTTTTACCACCATGCTTTATTGTGTCTGAGCACCACCGACACCACCAGCAAAGCATAATCCGCCTCTACCACTACTAGAATCGACGCATGATCAACAAGTGCAGAGGGCGTAGGAACAAGCAAGAGTTCTTGAAATTGAACTCGAATGAGATGTGCATTAACGGGGCAAATTAGGCACCTTCAAGGTGAATTAGAACAATTCCGCAATTTGCAGATTGCTCCGCCAACTCCTCCTCCATTGACTGTTGCTCGATTGTAATCACGGGAAGTAGGTGATCGCCATCCAAACTGCATGCTAGTAAAATCCCCCCGAAACCCTAACCTCCCAAAATTCACAAACTTACAAGGCTTTTCATCCCCACCCAAGCAGCCAATATTTCCTGACCCGAACAACAATGCTCCACCAATCCATCCAAACAATCTTAATTGGTACAATGATTATGATCCCTTCCATCCTGGATTTAATGCATTAAAGGTATCCCCAATATTTCACTCTAATTTTCCAGTGCAAGAAGAGTCACATCTTTTCTCCCTAATATTATGTCCATCCCCTTACCACACCGTTTTAAACCGCCAACTCATTTAAAAGCATATGATAGCACAACGAACCCATGTGAACATTTGCTTTTAGAGCTTCAATGTTGCTATCAAGTGATGTCATTATGTGTCTAGCTTTTTCGACAACACTAAAAAAGTGGGCTCAGGTGATTTACTTCATTACCACACTAATCGATCATAAGTTTAAGACAATTATTTGAGGCGTTCATAATGCACTTTGCAACTAGCAAAGCATCCAAAAAAATCATGACAATGTTAGTTAATTTCCAACCAGGGTGAAAGGAGCCACTGAAAGAATATCTGGCACTATTTAACGCATTGACTTTGGAGATAAAAGATTTAAACGAATGCGTAGCAGTGCACCAAATCATTTTTAGATTGAGATCCGATCATTTTCGTTTTCTTTGGCGAAGCGATAAGCTTCATCACCAGCGAAACTACTACCTTAAGCGCAAAAATATATTAACGTGGAAGAAGTGGGGCATGCATGTTGATAGCTCAATCGAAACCAGGCTGAAGGGAATACTTATCAGGAGAAAAGGAAAGACATAGAGCATATGCCACCAAAAGGAAGGTTCAATAATTCAATGCACCTGTCATCCATGACATCATATCAATCGAGCTAATGAGTTTCCCTCCGCAAAATATAAAAAGTTCCCACCGATTAATAAATCAAAATATTACAAGTTTCATTAGGATTGTGGGCACGACACAGATGATTGTGTAAATCTAAAAAATAAGATAGGAGAGCTGATCCGCAAGGGTATCAAAAGTATAAAAAAAATACAAAGGTAAAGAAGATAATTGAGAAAAGAATGAATGCCAAAGGGATTAGTCAACAAGGCAAGAGCTAGGGAGAAAATAAGAAGAAGTAAAAGTTGCATGAATAGTGAAGATGATTGCAAAGGATTAGCAAGTGGAGAGACATCGAAGAGTGCTCGAAAAATACACATGAGAATAGTCATGAACATACAATAGAAAAAGCAGAAAGAATATTATAAGCTCATAACACTTACAAATGAAGACTTTGGGGATGTGGACAGGGAATATGATCACCTTGTGGTGATATCGACCTTAATCCACAGCTTTCTAGTGAAAATAATACTAGTTGATTGGGGAAGTTTTGCTGATATTCTGTATTCCCACACTACACAAGCAACGCAAATACCTACATCTATGTTTAAACCTTATAATGGGGGTGTTGATTGGCTTTGCAGGAAATCCAATAGAGGTAGAAGGCACTGTCATTTTGAGGATAACAATCAACCCATCTTGCTGTTAAAACCTTAGAAATGGATTTCTTGATAGTCAAAACTCACAATAATGCATACAACATCATCATGGGTTGAACAATGCTTAACCAAACTAGCACAATGGTTTCTACAACCCAACTTACTCATGAAATTCCCTACACTAGTCGAAATTGGACATCTTAGGACTAACAATAAGCGACGAAATGCTATATGATAAGCTTGGAGGTTGACAAAAAATTGGGAATGACTTGAAACAAGTTAACTAGGCCCTCATGTCTCGAAGAATGTAAAATGATTAAAATAAATCCTAATCTTCTGGAGGTAAGAGAGGAAAAGAAGACCGGGATAGAACCCAAGGCCGAAGTAGAATAAATTAGAATTTTTTATGAAAATGATCAGAGGTCAATAAAAATAAGAACCGTTGTGCCCAAAGAAAACAAGAAAAAGCACATCAAGCTATTAAAAAAACATATAGAGTTTTTTGCTTGGTCTCTAGCTAACAAGCTGAGCCTTGATCCACTGATTGCTTGCCATAAGTTAGCAATCAATCCCACTATATTAAGCTAGTGCAACAGAAAACAAAAAAAAAAAATGAATGTTGGCCCCAAGAGGCAAGAAATGATCAAAACAGAAGTGCAAAAGTTGTTGGAAGCCAGGCTTATAAGGGAAGCTCCATATATTACATGGTTATCCAATATAATGCTAGTTAAAAAAGGCAAAAAACATTTGGAGAATGTCATAGATTTTAGAGACATTAACAAGACACATACCTAAGACTCATTTCCTTTGCCTAAAATTCACCAATTAGTGGATAACTCCTTGGGTTTCGAGGTCTTGAGCTTTAAAAATGTTTTTTCAAGATACAACCAACTGAGAATACATTTGGATGACAAAGACAAAATGGCCTTCATAACTAATCAATGGCTTTTCTGCTACAAAATAATGCCATTTGTGCTATAGAGCACAGGTGCAACTTATCAATATATGACGAAAAAAGTGTTTTTTAAATAGGTTGGTAAAAACATTGAAGTGCACATAGACAACATGATTGTAAAGTTAAAAACCCGATCACAACATATTATTAATCTAGATGAAAATTTAAAGTTCTTAAGAGGAATCAAATGAAGCTTAAACCAAACAAGTGCATTCAAGGTTCAAGCGGGTAATTCTTGGTTTCATACTTACTGAAAAAGGAATAGAAGCCTGCTCAACTAAGTGTCAGGCAGTCATAAAAATGAAAAAACCATCCAATGTAAAAGAAGTGCCGGTACTGAATGGCAAATTGGTTGTTCTAAGTTGCTTCATGGCCAAATTGACAAATAAGTATTTCTTTTCTTCCAATTCTTGGGGAATATCAAAAACTTTTAATGGACTAAGGAGTGTGACTTGACATTTATAAAACTTAAATTGAATTTAGCTTCCCTACTTGTTTTAACTAAACCATACCTTAGAGAAGTACTATACCTTTATCTAGCCATAACTGATTGACTTGTTAGTTTTAGCACTGTTATCAACATCCATGAAATCAAAGGCTTATTTTCAAAGCCACTAAATAATAGTGAAAACATCAATCCATCGGTAGATATAACAAAAGCCAAATCTAGCTAGTTGACTAGTTACTTAGTTAGTTGAACTGTTTGAATATGTGTTAATTTATGAACTAAGAAAAGCCGTGAGACTGCAAGTATTGGCAAATTTTTAGGTAGAAATGACAAGGGTAGAAGATATAAATGATGAGAAGAAGGAAGGTAAGCAATGGGTTCTAAATGTGGATGGATTGTCCAATAGTAAGAGAAGTGGAGTAGATGTAATACTTGAAAGTCCTGACGGGATAATTCTAAAATACTCACTTAGAGTTGGCTTTCATGTAACAAATAATCAAGTAAAATATGAGGCCTTGATAGCCAGTCTAAGATTGACAATAGAAGTGGAAGTCAAAGAGATAGAAATTCTTAGCGATTCACAATTAATCATTAGTCAAGTTAAAGGAGATTATGAAGTAAAAAAGCCTGTATTAATTAGATACTCGAAGATAGCTCAAAATTTGTTATCATGACTCAATTTATGCTTGAAAGATTACCTCAAGCAAACAATAGTTGGGTGAATGCCATGGTCAAATTAAAGCTATTATAAACAACAAGGCAGTGATACAAGAAACATTGCCACTACCAAACATAGAAAAGGTAGCTTGTGGATGTATCCGATCATCCTATTCTTAAAGAAGGGTTAACTACCAAGTGATAAGTTAGAAGCAAAGAAATTTGAGAGATAAGCAGCCTATTTTTTCATTGAAAATGATTGCCTTTTTTAAAAGAGGTTTTTCCTTACCATCATTGAAATGTGCACATCCAGAAAAAGCAAGTTATATGCTGAAGAAGTTACACAAATGAAGTTGTGTAAGCCATCTAACAAGAAATACTCTAGCTCTAAAGGCATTATGTTCATGTTACTATTCACCAAAAACAAAAAAGGAAGGCCTAGATTTTATAGAAAGATGTGATAAATGTAAAAAATTCGGGCAAATACAAAGACAACTTGCAATTGAGCAGATATTATTTGTGACACCATGGTCATACGAGCAATGGGGAGTCAACATATTAGGACCTTTTCTTATAGAACCAACTCAACTTAAATGCCTGATAATGACTGTAGATTACTTTACAGAGTGGATTGAAGCCAAAATACTAGCTACAATCTCTGCTCAAAATATGTAGAAGAACCTGAATATTTTGGGCGAAGATTGTAGTTAGCGGTTTGGAAAAGGTCCCAATATATTTGCTTCCTATTGCTCAAACGACCATGGTGTCATGACTGATATCTGCTCAATTGTAAGTTATCTGTGTATTTGCCTAAATCTTTAACATTTATCACATCTTTTTATGAAATTGATCTAGAAGTTCATTATGTACAAGTATAAATTTCTTAATAATAAAAAAATTATTATTGTTTCTTAAGAAAAACAACTAAAACATCATATGTAGATATGATCTTCCAAAAGCAATAATCATAGATAATGGAACATAGTTCTTTAGGAAGAGCTTTATGAATTTTTGCAAAAGGTATAAAATTATACATTTCACAGGATATTTTATTAAAATTTAGGGATGCAAAAAGCTTAATCATTTGTTACTGTCTAAGGTTAGGTGTTTATAAAAAATTCACTTAGGTGATCACCTTCAAACAAATGGTTTAGCCAAACTTGTACATAAGATCATTCCCAATGATATAAGTAAGTGATTAGGGGAAGTAAAGGAAATTGGGCTAAAGGACTACCCAGTATGTTATGGTCTTATAGAATTACCCTCCAAATGGCCATGAAAGAAACCCCTTTCTTGCTCACTTTTGGCATGGAAGATATACTATTAGTCAAGCTATGAAAGCCAATAGATAGGCGATAAAAAGACAATAAGTGAAAATGACACTTGAAAAAAGGAGGAACTCAATCTACTAATAAAGGTTCAAGAATCTATAGTCTCTATGCGAAAAAATTCAAAGCAAAATGGTGCAATTTTTCAATAAAAGAGCAAAGAGGAGAGAACTCAAAGAAAGATCACTAGTGCTAAAGTATATATGAATGGCAAGAAAACCATCAAAACATAGAAAATTAGAAACATCATAGGAAGGCCGATTTAGAGAGGCTCATGACTTGAAGAATGGAGCATACAAGTTGGAGACATCGAAAGGAAAAAGTGTTCCAAGAACATTGAACATTACTCACTTAGAACCCTATCATGTAGAAGTCTGATCATGTAGATATTTTATAATGTACAAGTTTGATTAAACAGATATTTCAGATAATCACATAGACATTTAGAATGTATGAAGTTGATTGAATAAAAAGATTAGTTCAAAATAAAGCATGTTAATTAAAAAACCCCAATAGCCTCTTGGTAAAACTCGGATAGACCTCTGGTACCTTATAAACCAAGCAGTGTCTTGCACAACTAAAAAACCAAGTAATGCCTTGGTAGCATGATTAAGAGCAAACCAATCAGCAACCACAGTAAATACTAGTAATCAGATTATCACACAAACATTTACTTAAAGCACAAGTGTTTCACATAAAGCATAAAAATCTCATGTACATAAAAGTGCTTGATGTCAAATGTCAAAATAAAACCAACAGAAAATCCTAAAAACTAATAACTAGGAAAAATATCCAAACATGTACTACAAAAGTTAAGGAATCATTTTTGGACCGGTCAAGTGTAGGGATGTTTTCTAATCTTGGAACTATCCAATTACACATCAGGGTTGAAAAGCGTTATTTGAGCCAAGACTTTGTCAAAACTAGCATTAAACATAGGCACACATAATTCTTTTGCTTCCTTAATTTGTTACCTCAGTTCCTTTTTAAAATTGATCTCATTGTCTTCAAACTTTTTATCTTTCTATTGAAATTTTTTCTTCAATTCCTTTTCCTTGTCCTTAAGAGTAGCTATAGCTTGGCCTAGACACCTCTTCAGAATTAAAATCTCCTTATTTAGCCTTTTTGGCATCCAAAACACTTGGAATAGCATAAATAAGGGAAGATAAAGATCATGCAAAATAAAGGCTAGCCATCTTAAGAAATTTTGTAAAGCCATAACTACTCAGCAATTGCTTGTTGATGTCAAGATCAGGAGTAAAAACCAATTAGTCCCATAGAAACATAGTAATCTTTGTACCATTAATTATCTATATTCAAGAAATCATAGGAAGTGTCCCTGCTCAACTTATGAGGCAAAAGCTCTAAGTAGGCAACCTTTTTTATTTTCTAGATAGGTTGAACTTCTTCCTCCAAATCCTTGGCTTTTTCCTTTACCTTGCCTTTCTTAAAGGAGAACAGCTAATACGATGATAAAGATGACTAGGAAGATCTTCTTTTGGGGAAAGTCAAGAAGATAAATGCACAATGTTGGAAGAATTTACAACTTCTATTGAAGCTAACCAAGAAGTAAAAATAGACACTAATTTTGGATTAATACACAAAGTTGAAGCCAGTTTTTTTTCAATGCCCTTGTCCTTATAGCTTCCAAGCATTCATCTATTCTCTTCAACTCTATTTCAAAATCTTCAATGTTTAATCAAGAACCTAGTACCAAAAAAAGGAAAAGTAGTTGGAAGAGACTTAAACAAAGTAATGAAAAGACAGTAAAATAGAACACGAAGAACCATCTAAGCATCAAAGGAATTAGCTACTAATAGTCATAAAATTAATTATAGCTCCGAAGGAGAAAACTCTTTAAAATTTGGAGTTTTTGGTTGGGTAATTGCTTTAACTCACTTGACAAGGTACAAAAGGTCACTGTTCTTAGAAATCCAAAAAAGAGTATACTCCTTGGCTATACAAACTTTAAAAAAAAAAATGAAGATTTCCAACTTTTAATACTTGACAACATGTTGTAGAAAATTGCTTAACCAAATCATTACAAAAAGTGAATATAACTACCATTTTTTTGTCAAAAAAAATTGAAAAAATACAAGAAAATTTTAATATTTGTCATTCGGTTGAATTTTCTGCAAACAACTTTAAAAATTACCAAGAAAATCCAAGCATTCCAAGTAACTTGAGAGGGACAGACATTGATTTTCCTAAGAACACTTTGCTAAAAAGTAATAAATGATGGTGAAAATTTGACTTGCTCTAAGATGCCCCAATAAGAGATAATGAATTTGTTGGTATCAAAACTGCATCCTTTCTTGTTTGGTTAAATAATCATGAATCTTATTTCTCCACCACCTTTATGAATGAAACTATTTTTCTTGATCTTATACAAAAAGGAAATATCAGTCCAAGGATGAGCGTTCTTGGTTAATTTAACATATGGATGCTGTTAGTAAATCTAACAATACCATTCATAGTTTTCTAAATTCTAAACCTTACAGAAAACTAATCAATAGGATCTTAGAAATTAC
>JANHAO010027193.1:0-10900 GCA_026873985.1 Saraca asoca | reverse complement strand
TTAAAATATAAATAAGTTAATATTTTAAGTTGAAATAAAAATAAATATAAATAAAGTATAAAGATGTGGGATAATTTGTGGGATCCATTTAGTAAATTTTTTAGAGTTACAACATTGGAGTGGAGAGTTACTTAAAGTAGTATAAAATAAAAAATGATGATGTGGTATGGTGAGACTCATAAAAAGAGGAGTTAAGAAACTCTAATGGGTTGCACAATTGGAGATGCTCTTAGAATTTAATTACGTAAGTAAATTAAAACTATAAAAATAAAATTACAAATTTAGTGATAAAACCTCTGTTTTTCCATTTTTCAATTTTTAATTATTCATTTTGAGAAGTATAACGGCGCCGTTTGCGATGATGGGACACCTTGGATCCGAATAGTGCTCCTTTGCTCAAATTCCACAAATTGCATCCGATAGAACCTAATCTCGCTGCCTTCACTCAACAATGTATCTGGGTTGTTGCTGTAAGATGTTCGATTGTTCTTCACTGAAATGATCTGAATCGATATTCTGCTGTGTCAGTCGAAAATTTCTGGATGTATTCCTTTTCTGTTTCGCATCCATTATCGTTGCCGATAAAACCGAGTAGTTTCGGGCGTATCAGCCGAAACGACACGAATTTCAGCTCCTTGTTGAAGATAAGAATTCTACCGAAAAAGTTTTCCCAACCTGCATTAGTCATCCGCAATGAAAACATTCCTCAAAATGCTGATTTTCCTCGGCGTTATTCAAGGAAGGAGAAAAAACCTTTCCCAATACCCATTGTGGAGCTGAGGCGAGCAGCCAGGGAGAGGGCAAAGAAGAGGAAAGATGAGCCAAGGGGACGACCGCCACCTTCAAGGAATGGCTTGGTGGTGAAAAGCCTTGTGCCACTTGCTCACAGGGTGTATAATGCTAGAATAAGATTAATTAACAATCTGAAGAAACTGCTTAAAGTGGTTCCAGTGCATGCTTGTGGGTAAGTATGTTCCTCAATAGCATCTAGTTTACTTTTTGGCCTTTTGTATGGAATTTGGCTTGTGTGAAATTCTGAGAATTTACATATATTCCTTGGTATTCATGTGCTTGTAGGTATGGTAATGTGAATTAGCAGTGTACCTGGCTTGAGAAGATATTCCTATAATCCTGCTGCCGAAATGATTTCATTGACACATTGTTTGAAGTTATGCATAAAATACATAAAATAATCTGATATGTTCTTTTCTAAATTGTACATGAGAAACATCGAGGATCATCATTGTAGCTATCCTTACAATTTAGCAGTATTTGTATTATAAAATTATTGAATGCGATAGGTTAAGGTGAATTAATTTATTTTGCTGGTTCATTTTAATGTGCTTTACAAAATTATTGGATGTACTCTGTGAAGTTTCTTAAGCTCGTTTGTCCCCTTCATGCTAGTCTAGGTGGTGTAGTGAAATCCATGTAGGACCAGTTGGACATCCATTCAAGTCATGTAAAGGCTCAAATGCCAACATCCGCAAGAGTCTCCATGAATGGACAGATGCACGTGTTGATGACATATTTACCCCAGTGGATGCGTTTCACCTCTTTGATCGTCTTGGCAAGCGAATTCGTCATGAAGAGAGATTCTCCATCCCTCGAATTCCGGCAGTAGTAGAGCTCTGCATTCAAGCTGGTGTTGATATCCCAGAATATCCAACAAAAAGGAGAAGAAAGCCTGTTATCCGCATAGGAAGGAAGGAATTCATTGATGCTGATGAAACTGATTTGCCAGACCCAATCCCTGAAGATCCTATTATTCCATTAATAACAGAAATACCTGATTCAGAAATAATAGCTCCATCTAACAAAGAAGAAATAATCTTACTCGCTGAGGAAACACTTGAAGCATGGGATCAGATGAGGAGAGGAGCCAAGAGACTAATGAGGATGTACCCTGTGAGGGTCTGTGGATATTGCCCGGAAATTCATGTAGGTGCGCAGGGCCACAAGGCACAAAACTGTGGAGCTCACAAACATCAACAACGCAATGGGCAGCATGGTTGGCAAGCTGCAGTGCTTGATGACTTGATACCTCCAAGGCATGTGTGGCATGTCCCTGATGTAAATGGACCGCCATTGAAGCGAGAGCTCAGGGATTTCTATGGACAAGCCCCTGCTGTTGTGGAAATGTGTATTCAGGCTGGTGCTATTGTACCTGAACAGTACAAACCAACCATGAGATTGGATGTGGGAATCCCGTTGGATATTAGAGAAGCTGATATGGTAGTATGAGATTGTTTGTTCTTGTAAACCCTTTGTTTTGACCATGGGGTGCAGTGTATGTAAGAATATTCATACTGAATGCAATAGTAATTTATGCAGAATTGAAATATGCTGGGTTGGTTAGGGCTGTCTTGGGATTTTTTTTCTTGGTTGTTACAACTGACGTGTGTGCTGGTCTTATGTTCTACATACTTTAGTAGAAGTATATGTTAGTGCACGGTAAAGACGTCTTTTTTTTTTCTTTTTCCTTTTCTTTCTCTCTTATCAAACGATAGAAATTGAATTTTTCTGAGAAAATTGCAAGACACCTGAGTGATGTTAGTTTAATGCTATATAGAAAGTAGAAATGAAATCTTACAGGGGTCTTCTCCGGCCGGGGTAATTGCCCCAAAAAAATTATTTCACACGAATACATTTATTATACATATTTACTCTACAATTTATATATAATTGTCCCCCTTTTTTATATCAGTTGAAAGAAAATGCTGCATCTTAAATAAATGTTAAAAATTTAAAATTTCATTAATGGAATACTCTCTCTCTCTCTCTCTCTCTCTCCCTATATATATATATATATTAAAAGGAGGGTATGCATGGATGTTAAAATGTTTTAGATAATATATAAATTATTAGTTTGTATCCTCGTATTGATATGTATTAGATAACAGTATAATTGAAATCATTATATTTATATTAATTATAAAGAAATATTATATTTCTTTTAATTTCATTGTTATATTAATATTTTAAATTAATTAAATTTATCATTTAATTTTTTTTACCTTTCTAAAAATATTTTCTTAATATATTATTATTCAGATAAATTTATTTATAAATTATTTTATTTAAAAGTTTAAATTAAATATTTTATATTAAAAAATTTAATTATTTAATTAATAAGAATTCATATATAAGCTCAAATTATTTTTTAAGTTGTATTTATACGTAGATGTCATGATTAATATATTATTTTCAAGAAAATATACATTTCACAAATATTTTTTTATGAAATTTTAGAAATATTTTAAATTAAAATTATGATAAATACTCGAAAGATATAAAAAATTTAAAAAAAATTATAAAATATCAAATTTAGTATTTAATATTTAAATATAATATAAAAATTCTAAAAAATAAGAATTTTTAGTTAGACATGATTGATCAAATTAAGATTAGATATTATTAAATATGTATTGATAAATATTTTATTTTTATATAAATATAATTATTTACTTATATATAAATAATATAATATGAATAAAAAGTTGAAAAGATGAAATTATAAGGTATCAAATTTCGTATTTGATTTTTAGAAAGAATTTATAAGTTTAAAGAGTAAGCAATTTTAGATAGGAACGACCAAAGTAGATTTTGATATTTTTAATCATGTGTTGATAAATCTTACTATATAATTATTTTTAACAAATTAAATACAAATAGATTTCTAATTGACTTAATCATTCAATTATATTAATATCTTATAATCCTATAAAAATAAATATTATATCACCAAAAAATAAAAAATAAAAAAAATAATTATTAAGGTGTTATTATACGTTGTCTAAATATAAATTAACTATTACATCAGACCAAAACCTCACATACAATGTTCAAAAAGTTTTTATGTTTAAATTATTTAAATTGTAATATTTATAAAAAAATTTACTAATTCAATATTTGGTAGAATATTTTAAATTGGTATCTTTGGGTTTAATGTGAATGTAATAAATATTATATAAAGATACATAAAATTTATTTACAGATAATAGATATAATATGTACTTAACAACATTAAAACTTTGGAAAAGTGAATTTATGAGATCTCAAATTTCTTATTTGTTAATAAAAGAAAATGTGAAATTTTAAATAGAAGATATCTCAAATTAGATAATTATTTTTTTCCAAAAGTTTTATTCATGATTTAATTTGGAATCGAAAAAAAAAAAAAAGAAAAAAAATTATACATTTTTCTTACTTGTATTAACGAGTGGAAGATATTTATTGCATATACTGATATTTGGGTGAATGCATCATGTGGCTTGGATTCTGTGAGGCGGAATACATGGGGAAAAAAGGTCAGTTTTACTATTTATTCCCCTTTCCACCTTTCATTTTGATATTTTGTATTTTTTTTTTGTTGCTTTTTTATTTTTTCAATTGGATTTTTGCTGGGTAGTAACAATAATGCACATGGTTTAAGGGTTTATTAACAGTATGGGTTATTAATTTTCAGTTATGCACATGGATTAAAGAAGTTGTTTTCTGCATTTTGCTGCAATCATGCTAATAGTAGAACTACAAGTCTAGAACAGAATCTGTGTTTAATTTAGTCCATGATAGATTATGATAACCAAAGCAAAAATAGTTTGAAGGAAGCACATATTCTTTGACAGAAACATGTGCAAATGCAAGAGGAGAGAGAAAAGAAAGGAAAAGAAAGACATATACTAAAATATTCAGAATTATTTGAAAAGATCAATTAACTAATGTAGAAAATATGATGATACTGTAACAGCCGGCCTAAGCCAGAAACAATTTAGTACCCAGTTCTGGCCTTCCCTTGCAGAAAATCAGCAGATAAGTGTACATTATTATAACAGTTGGTTCAGCAACTTCTAAAATCAATAACGGCTGCCCACCAAATATTGAGTGGATAATACCACAGATAGCAGTAGATGCTAATGTTTCCACTGCGCTCAAGCTTCTATCTGAAAAACATGATATGGAAGCTCATTGAGAGATACGGTGGTGTCTATGACAGAAACAGAAAGGACACCACATGCCACAAAATTCAAACTTCAGAAAAGTTGGAAGTTGTTGGATACATATGTTCAATAAAGCATTTAAGCTTAGCTTCAGAATAGAATATAAATTGTGCTTGCTTGTCAACTATTGCCTAGTTATCAGATATAATCTGTTGACGGTGAAATTTGGTTCGTACGGAAGACTCAAACTTCAATCAACGAGGAGGAGTTCAGGGAACCAATACTGCTTCCAAAGCACAGAAGAGAAAGGACCGAGAGGAAGAAGAGAAGGCGGGGCAATGAGTTAAACGTGGTTCGGTTAAATCCGGACGGCACCGGACCCTACGTCTACGACGGAGATTTTATTAATATGCAGGGAAATGATCTTAGCAGGGTTTCTACTTGCAGAATATCGCCCTCCCCCTCTTCTAACAAGGCAATCCTATTTATAGAGGAAGGAGGAATTACATGCATTAATTACAAACTACAGTTATATTACATCAAGTAATAAATGAGAAAGATAGTGAAAAGACTACAATCCGGCTGCTGCAGAATGTAGGCTGCGGGGTGGGTCCCCTCTGGTCGGCTGTAGACTTGTGTCTGTCTGCATTTGTCGCTACATTGCTGCTGGTCCGAACGAGTTGCCGGGCATCCCGAACGGAAATCCCTGACTTGGAGATGTCATGGGAACCGCCGAAGCGAGCCTGGTGCTGTTGAGGCGAGATGGCAGGCTCGGGCAGGGATGATTGGCTACCTGACAAGCTGGTCTTGTAATTTCTTCGCTGGGGCGAACCTGAATGCCCTCACAGTATTGCTGCATTGCGATGAGCGAGGTGAGGCCAGTACTCAGGGTTACTTCACTGTTACCGCTTTTGATGGGCGAAGCGAAGTCTGCCGAGGGCTCCCTGTCGAAGTGAGGGTCTTAGTCTTTGACGCGCTCGGGGACTCGTCTTCACAAGGCCACTTTTGTATATAATATAAGCCCCCCAACTCTCGGTTTGCTTTGCGAACCAGGAGTTGCAAGTTTCTGAGGCTTGATTCGTATCTTCAGTCAGTGTCCTTCCTTGATCGAAGTGTCATGTCAAATGTCTTTCCATTCTTCTCTAGGCCATGCTTTCTCCTATTTGCCATTTTTGGCCGTTGGAGTGGCGTTGCCGCTCGTTTCGGGCCGTTGGATGAAGATTAGGGTAGGTACCTTCTAAATTCTTCAAAGGGCCGAGCGGGTCTTTTTATAGCCTGGGGCATTCTTCTTTTGTCCCAGAGAAACTCAATAAAGGAGATTGAAGAGCCCCCTAAGTTTTGGTGCCTTAGCTTCCGTCGAAGTTTGGTGAGACATAGATGGCCTGTTGCAGAGTGCCTGGAGACGTGGATAGCTTGTTGTACGTGGCTTCATCGTGGGATCTGCCCGGTGGGCTCCTGAGAGATCTCGTGGTGACTTCTGGCCACCTTCTCTGGCTATTGCTTGTGGTGCAGCTGCCTGGCCAGTTAGCTTCTATGACTTTTTAATTTGCTCTGTGTCTGGCTCAGGAGGACGTGCCGAAGGAGTATAAGCAGGAGGAAATTTGGGGCTACTGCTTTTTTACCAGGTGCGATCCCGATGACTGGTAGCTGGACTTTTGTCTGTTTTTTGCTGGAATCGTATTGCTAGGCTTTTAGTCTTTTTCCCCTGATGTACTGTTGCCTCACTGGGTCGAGGTCTTTTTAGTATGGGCTTAGATACTGTAATGAACGCTTCATGCATTGCTATATGTAAGCTTGTGATAACTAATGAGAATTTCTCTTTTCGGCCAATCGGTTGTGCTTTACCTTTCTGATTACTCAGCTTGTTGTGAGTGAGAAAGGGGTCACATACAAGCTGTGCCTGAGAGAGCTTGTGTGAGATACGAGAGATACGTCCATATGAGAGCCATGGGAAATCCACCCGCATGAAAGCTACGGGAAGTGGTGATGTTTTTATAACCATGAAGTAGGCTCAAGGGTTATCTTACCCTCGGGTGTGGTTTGACATAGCGAGGTGAAAATCGTTCGCTGTAGCGGTTGCAATGGAATGCTGTATCGAGGTGAAAACCATTCGCTATAGCGAGATTGCAATGGAATGCTATAGCGAGGTGAAAACCATTCGCTGTAGCGGTTGTAATGGAATGCTGTAGTGAGGTAAAAATTGTTTGCTGTAGCAAGATTACAATGGAATGCTGCAGCGAGGTGAAAACCATTCGCTGTAGCAGTTGCAATGGAATACTGTAGCGAGGTCAAAATTATTCGTTGTAGCGAGATTGCAATGGAATGCTATAGCGATTTGAAAATCGTTTGCTGTAGCGAGATTAGAATGACGAAGTAAAAACTCTTTGTCTAGATAATACTTGGCCAATCGGCCACTTGTATTGATTTCAAAATGCCACAGTTGGTACAATCGATTGCAAACGGCTGTTACATGATCAAAATATGGTTCTGATGGAGGGCTCAGTCTCTGGGGTGATAACTCACTGAGGCTATTGAGCGCGTTGCCCGAGTGGTCCTGCCACATAATCCTGTAGTCGACCTCTTCTAATGAAGCCTTCAATGGCGTCTTTCAATGTGCGGCACTCTGAGGTGGTGTGTCCAGCCTCATTGTGATAGGCAGAAAATCTGCTCTGGTCTCTGGACTTGGCAGGAGCCCTCATTGGTCTGGGTTTTCTGAAGTCTTCATTATGCTTTTCTATGGTAAAGATTTTATCCTGCGTGTCTGACAGGATGCTATAGCTCTCGAAATGGCCTTCGAGTCATTGAGGTTTTGCTTTCTTTGCGACATGAGGAATAGGGTTGTCATGACTCTCGCTACCCCTCTTTTTGCTCGCGGTAGGACCGCTATGACCCACTTTGTGCTTGGGTTTCGTTCCGAAGGTTTCTTCCAATCTTATTTGTTTAGTTGCCTGATCATAGAATTTGATGAGGTCTCAAGCGTGGGACTTGTAGAGGCTAATGTACAGCTTGCCATCTTTATGAAGTCCAGCTGAGATGGCCGTTAAAATACTTTCTTCTGAGGGATTCTCCACAGAGTTGGCCTTATGCCTGAATCGGGCTACGTAATCCTTAAGCAGCTTGTCCTTGCATTGGAAAATCATCGCGAGGTGACAAGGAGGCACGAGTTGCTTCTTTAACGCTCGATATTGGTCAACAAATTTTCTCTGGCATTCCTCCCAGCTGCCGATGCTACGAGCCGAGAGGTGCCTGAACCAAGCACGAGGCATTGGCCCCAATATGACGGGGAAGACATGGCACTTCACCAGGTGAACAATTGTTTGGAGGTCCATTTGAGTATTGAACGCATCCAGGTGATCGCTTGGATCACCACTCCTATCATATAGTGGGATAGCGGGCACTCTGAGTTTCTACGAAAGAGGCTGCTTCTCGACCTCCATAGAAAATGGTAAGGTTTCCTCATAGCGGGGTTGATTGCTTTGATATTGCGGGCGCTCTTCTAACTGTTTTAGCCTTTGGAGAACTTCTTCCATTACTAGACGCTAGCCTTCGTGCTGAGGGGCCTTTCTACTCGCTGCGAGCCCCCCAGTCGCTAGTTATCGCGATCATCGCGAGCTTCCCTCTGAGCTTTCTCCCGAAGCTGCTGGAGTTGTGCCATGACCTCTTCTTGTCTTTGAGCATTTTGTGCTTGCACCTGAGCCAGCACTTTGATAGCCTCAGCCAACTCTCGAACTGTGTTTTTGAGTGTTGATCAGGATTGGTCAGGCATCTGAGCCTCTTAAGTTTTAGGCACAGCGGAGTGCTACTGAGGAGTTGGAATGGTAGAGTTTCGAGTCGTTCTTCCTCTGGTCATTGTTAAATTGCGACAAAAACTTCAGAGAGCAGTTGGTCCCCACAGACAGCGCCAAAATATTGACGGTGAAATTTGATTCGTATGGAGGACTCAAACTTCAGCCAACGGGGAGGAGTTCAGGGAACCAATGCTACTTCCAAAGCACAGAAGAGAAAGGACTGAGAGGAAGAAGAGAAGGTAGGGCAACGAGTTAAATGTGGTTTGGCTAAATCCAGGCGACACCGGACCCTATGTCCACGGCAGAGATTTTATTAAAATGCAGGGAAATGATCTTAGCAGTGTTTTTGCTTGCAGAATATTGCCCTCCCCCCTCTTCTAACAAGGCAATCCTATTTATAGAGGAAGGAGGAGTTACATGCATTAATTACAAGCTACAGTTATATTACATCAAGTAATAAATGAGAAAGATGTGAAAAGACTACAATTCGGCTGCTACAGAATGTAGGCTACGGGGTGGGCCCCCTCTAGTCAGTTGTAGACTTGTATTTGTCTGTATCCGTTATTGCGCTGCTGTTAGTCCAAATGAGGTGCAGGGCATCCTGAGCGGGAATCCCTGGCTCGAAGATGTCACGGGAATCGTCGAAGCGAGCTTGGTGCTACTGAGGCGAGATGGCGAGCTCGGGCAGAGACGATCGACTGCCTGACGAGCTGGTCTTGTAATTTCTTCGCTGGGGCGAACCTGAATGCCCTCGCAGCGTCGCTGCATTGCGACGAGCGAGGCGAGGCTGGTACTTAGGGTTACTTCACTGTTGCTGCTTTTGATGGACGAAGCGAAGTCTGCCGTGGGCTCCCTGTCGAAGTGAGGGTCTTGGTCTTTGATGCGCTCGTGGACACGTCCTTGCGAGGCCACTTTTGTATATAACATAATCATTTCACATCAAATTCTTGACATTTAGCAACATTTCAACACACATTTAAATCTCTTTGGGAGATCAATAACACTTCTCCACTAGGAATGATGCCTTATATCAATTGCACCCAACCTCCCAATTTCTCCTACACTTCATCGACGTTTTCAACTTCTTTTAGATGACTTATAATTAATTTAAGAATAAGATTTTTTAACCCTTATTTAAAAATTATTAATCAATATACTAACTCATTTGATGATAGATCACTTATTTGCCCATAAGCTTCCCCTGAGCACTAACAAGAGTACTTTCACTCTTTATAAATAGAAATGACATAATGGTGGGATAATGAATATAAGTGCATCATGTAGTATGGTTACATGAGACCCCTATTGAAATCGACTTGAAACATACTATCATTTATTTTTTTTAAATTAATGAGTCTGTAAACTCTAGAACCTAGATGTTTAACTAAACCCAAATTGTTATAATATTCCATCATCATCCTTGGCTCTAATATGATGGATATAAATATCACTTTACCTGCCATTTCAGTCCACAATACCACACAATAAAATAAACTGCTATATATTTCTTTTGCATATTTTCCTCAATATTAAGTAGCAGTGCAATACACGAAGTTATGAACAAGAGTAGACCTACAATTTTACCATGTTAAGAATGTCCTTTATAGTTGATATTTTGATCATGATTGGATGACATGAAACCCAACATTAATCAAATGATCGAAATAGCAATAACATTAATAATGACAAGGATTTTAACCATATTGGAAAACTCACTTGACGAATGAAGAAATCACATTCTAGTAGTAGATTTCTAGCCTTTCCCAAGATCTAAGTATTTTTCTTAGAGGCAAAGTGAAACATTGACAAAGCATGTTTTGCCTATATTGATTAATTGGAATATTGCATACCAGTTAGTAATAAATGAGATACTTGTTAGCATATTGACAAAGCATATTTTGCCTAAATTGATTAATTGCCCAATAGAGATGCCATTTAGCATGTTAAAATTAACATATGAAGGAAAATTACACTGGGTTAAGTATTAACATATATTTATATACCAATTTAGGTTTATGTTCTATTTTCTAGTTGTTCTTATCTGTACTTAATGTTGGGTTTCCTTGGCTTAGGGGCAGCCATGGGGTTGAGAAATTTCAAAAATTTTACTCCCCTTTAGCTAAGGAAACTTCCCAAGAACCACCAGAAGGAGGTTTCAAAGCATCCTAGATC
>JANHAO010027192.1:0-10898 GCA_026873985.1 Saraca asoca | reverse complement strand
TTCTTCTTATTTTTGAAAAAAATCTGAAAACAGCTATATACAAAAATAAGGGAAAACATCATTTTACTGTTTCTTGAAAACTGTTTTTTAGTTATACTTTTAGAAAACAGTTTTTGAAAAATAATTTTTAAAAACAGGTTGGTAAACAGATTTTTTTGTTTTTACAGAACAAGAAAACAAAAAAACCGTTTTTAAAAATAAAAAAACAGTCTGCTAAACAGGGCCTTAGTAATAGGTTTAAGCTTTTTACCTTGACGATGAGTTGGGTATAAGAGATTCATGGCTTCTTATTAATTTTACAAATTGCAGAGAACTTTAATTGGTAGAACCCAAAGAGATTTGTTGTAGAAATACCAGTGATTGACACTAAATATGACAAGAAATCCCATCCAAAAATTAATTTAGATCTCAACTTCTTTCCTTTCTACTCTTTTTCTTCGCTTCTCATATTTGAGCATTAACAGTGTGTGTATATATGCATATGCATGCCAGCTCCTATCAATTTTGGTGCCATTTGAGAACTCAGAGAGAAAGGGTCCCATAAAAGGAACCTATCTGTCTTGCAGAACTTTAGCCATAAAAATATTCATCATATTTACTTAAAATATATATATATATATATATATTAACCATGAAAATGAGATATGTTCTTTTATTAAAATATTATTAAATATAATAATCATATTGATCTTACTATATTTTTAATTATTTATCTTGATTGATACTTAATGTCACACTTTATGATCATGCTCCCAAGGTTTAGAAGTTACTTGTAAATTTGAGCTATAATTTTAAATTACGATATGTAATCGTAATATTTTAGTACTCCAAAATCATATACTATTTTATGTCGTAATGATTGCATTAATTCTTCAATATTTATTTATAATTTATTAATTAAAACACAACCCCAACCAAAATTATTTAAAAACACGACCTGAGGCATCTTGAGTCCTCAAAATTTTAAAAAGTATTATTATTTTTCAATAAACTTTAGTTAGAACATTATTTTTAATATGAGTACGTGAAACACATCCAGATGTGATATATCGGTGGAAATACAATTTTTTATTATATTTATAATATGAGTACGTGAAACACAAATACAGATGTGATATGTTGATGGAAATAAATTTTTTAATTATTTTTATAATGATAGGAAGGAATTTTATCATGTTTGAAGAAACTCTAACTTGGAGATATTGGATGATAAAAGTGGCTTTAATGCAAGTTGCCATGGAGACTCTTCAACAATCAAATAAATCCTATATGCTGACGCGCGGAGTTCCTTTTTTGCCTTGGTTTTGAAATACACACACACACACTTTTTATCATATTCTTATTATCTGTCAATTAAATAATTTTTTTATATTGTCTTATTTCAAATAAAAATATTTATTACACCTGACTTCCCAACTTATCTCGTGGAATCATTAAAGATTAAAGTTAATAAAATAATAAAAATATACGTGTTAACATATTACAATTACATATTTATAATACAATAATAGTTTATCATTTTATAAAAAAAGTGTATTACAATAATCTATTAATACATGCTATTTTTAATTTTCATAAAAATTATATTGAAACGTAATAATATATTTACTTTTTTAAACAAAAAATTTATCATAATTAACTATTGAATAAAAATATAATATTTGTTATTTAATATTTAATCATTGAATAAAATATGATACTTGTTAATTTTACAATAATGAGTAAGGATCGTTAAATTGTGTTGAAAATATTTTATTTTTAAAAATTTATGTGTTTTTATTTAATTCACTCTCAAAACTTTATGATAGATTGAGAGTGTATTAAATAAAAATATCAATATTTTTAAAAAGTTCATTAAATATCTCTTAATTAATGCCCTAAAAATATTACAAGTATTGTTATTTATATTTTTCTATATTCACTCGTTCTTTTTCTCCTATAAGGAAAGAATTTTTTTTTTTAATTTGTAAAAAGAAAGGTTGAGTTAACAAATTTTTTCTGATATGAAAAAAAAAAGTGAAGAAAGAGTGAATATATGAGAGTACAAGTTGCATTACTCAAATATTACCTCCATTTTCTACAAAAAGTATATTGGAGATAATTTATGAATTTTTAATCCCTAATTATTAATAGGATGGATAATTTAATAAAATATATGAAAATAATATTAATGTTTATGTCTTTAACCGAAGAATTGGGAATCATTTAATATAAATTTTTCTTAAAACTAATTACAATGATACTTCTTATATATGAAATGTTTTCTATGGATATATATAATTGACTAGAGGTCCTTGAAGTTAATGAGTCCATAAACAATGAAGGAATTTTCATCATTGTTTTAATATTTTTCTTGGCTTTTAACTATTTGATTGTATTTATAGGATTGCAAATATTTTAGAACTTTGAATTTGCATGTTTTATATATATCTTTAAAATTTAATTCTTATTTTACTGTATGCTCTAAATAAATTAAAATATTTTTCGCAATATGATTGATAAAAAATAAAAAACAATGAATAAAGAGTAAAATAAATCTGGGCGAATGAAAGAGACAAATTAAATTCTAGTGTGAACGCCCGTGTATACATACATACATACATACATACATACATACACATATATATATATATTCTTGTCTAAGTCATATACAAATGGCATTACAGTGACTCAACAAAGCTGCTTTAATGGCTGGATAGCCCAGAAATTGACATTCAACGTGTATATATACATACATACATACACATATATATATATATATATATTCTTGTCTAAGTCATATACAAATGGCATTACAGTGACCCAACAAGCTGCTTTAATGGCTGGATAGCCCAGAAATTGACATTCAACCAACTTGCTGCTTCCTCATGTCACAGGGAATTCCAAATTCCCAAGCACTTACTTGTACAACTTTTGAATAGATAGTCCACCTTTTTTGTCATTAGGCTTAGGAGGTTGGAAATTTTCATATTCAATCCAGAGCAAAACATTTAGTTTGATTGATATATTTCTCTACAAAATTGCGCGGCAAATTTACATCCAACCAAAATTTCTTTAATGGATTGGATTAAAAAAGAGTGATTTTTTTTTTCTTTGTTTTTGTGATTACTTCCCATTTGATGCTTAGTTTTTAGGCAAGTTGTGGGGTTTTGGAGCCCAATATGATGACTTTAAGATGCATCAACGATAGTGGCGGCCCAAAGCAAGTCACACCGAGTTTTATGGTTTATATAAAGAAGAAGAATTGGTGCTTGCACCTTTTGATATTCTTTTTCTGATTATTACGATGTTTTCTTTATATCCTTATAATTTGCAGGGCCAAAGGGGGGAAAAAGGAGAAAAAGAAAGCTGGTTCACTAACATGCTATGGCCCCTCAAGGACAGACAAACCCATGAGAGAAGAAAGAGAACTTGCTATGCCATCATATAACATTAAGATACAAGTCTATGAAATGTTGGATCAACAACAAAGTCATTACTTTTCTTCATTTTTGCACACATCACTATCCACAACAAATTGTAAGCATTTTAACTTTCCAAATATATAATCAAAATGGGGTTTAAAAGTTAACATACAACAAACTCAAAATCATTTTTAGAAACAAGAAAGCTCATCATGTTGATTACTTTGATTTAGTTAATGTTATATGAAAGTTGTGGGCAGCAATAATGGCCAGAAAATGTTGTTATGGACCATTATTAATTCTTGTTCTTCCCTTTTTCTTCTTGGTGGTGGGATGTCACACTTGACATCTTTTTGTTGATCCATGAGTTGCCTCAATTCAGCGAAGAACATGAATCAAAATACTTTTAATTTCTTACAATGTAAATTTTTATCAATTTCTGATAAAGGAAAACACCGATTTATTCATACAAAAAGACACACATAAATTTTTTTGTCTTTCTCCCTTCTAAATTATACCACATAAATTGAAAGATTCAAATGAGTTAGAAGTCTTGTAAATTTCAATTCTATTAGAAACTTTTCTGTGATTCCTATACATATTGAGGTTATTGACTACAGAAATTATTATAGACAAATGAACATAACGAAAGGCATAAGGCCCTTGTTCAAGTTCCAATTTTTATCTCCTCAACTGTATCATTCCTTCACAAGCTAGAGTTCCCTCGAGGTCGCCTATAATTCTTGCTGTCCTAACTTCTAGACCTCTTTGAACTTCCTGGAAGAGAGTTCTAATGCTATCAGCAAAGCGCTTCATGTCAATGCCTGCGCTTTTCTCCATCTCCTCCGCCACCCCAAAAAACCCAGAAACAATCTTGGATTGAATTTCCATCAATTTCTGTCCTGTTGCAACTATGTATCTCTGTAGCTGAAATGTTTCTTCAAGAAAATGCTCCAGTGTTTGTGTTTTCTCCTTTGTTCTTGCAGCATTCATATCCCCACGATTCGCATAAAGATCATCATCATGCTGGAAAAATGTAACATGTTAAGATTGAGAAATCGCACAACTTCATAATGCAGAAAGATTGACCACTGGAATGTAGATATAATAGGTAAATGAGCAATTTTTCCTCATTTTTAAAATCAATTATGAGTAGTTAGAGGTGGGAAAATTTTCTAATGCTACTACAGTACTGAAAAATAGGTACTTTTGAACTTCAACAAATCACCATTCTCAAATCAAGATTGATTTAAATTTTAAAATTTAAGATGGGGCTTCGGATCAATTCTGAGTATCAAAAGGTGCAAATGATTTCCATACTTCAAAATTTTTGAGAATTGTTTAACAGATTTCAAGTTTAAGGAATCAAATGATCAAAACTGAATTAAGCTGTTAAAACTAATATAGATAGAGTTAGATTTTATGTTTACCATTCTTTTGCAAAGATCATCAGTCTTCTCTTGAAGTGATTGATACCTTCCTACTTGTTTATTCAGCAAACATGTTATGGAAAGATAAGCCTTTATTCCTCCTTTGCTATCATCACTAATTTCTGCATCTTCATCGTTAGCTTGTTTTCCTGTCAACCTTTCAACCAAAACAAGTTGCTGCTTTAGCCTCTTGATCTTGTAAGAAACTCCGAGAGCATGAAGATCCATTTTCCATGGGGAATGGTTCTTCTTATTGGAAAGCTGGCTGGTATGTGCTATCTTTGCAGTGGTATCAACATCTACCTGAGTTGGGCTTTGCTTTTGCACAGGACTATTTTCACTTGGAACAACCTTTTCTTCTTTCAAGTCATTTTCTGGGGACTGAACTGTCAAGTTAGAATTGTTAACCTGATCACAGGGCACCGACTGTTCTTCCTTTTCATAGTCTTCCTCTTTCACGGCTTCCTTCATTTCTTTCTCTTTTTCACCAGGTTTTCTCTTGACAACCATGACTCTTGACCAAATGGCATTTTGGGCTACTTCTGGAGGTTGTGAAGGAACATGTAAGTTATTTTTAAAGCAGTTTAATGACTTCAATTGTGAAGCAAATTGCTCTTTCAAAGAAGTCAATTCTTCTTCTCTCTCCAAAAGCAAGCTTTCCAATTTCATCTTGTCGTGTCTGAGCTGTGTGATATCCTTGATCAGTCCCTCCATATGGGACTGCAGCTGCTTTGATTCTAATTCTATTCTCAAAAGTTGCCAACGAAACGCCTCTAATTTCTCGTCTTTGATTCTCATTTGTTCTGCAAAAGCATCTAGCTCCAAGTGATGCCTCTGTTCAATCACAGTTGCATATTTTTCGGCCTCAGCTCGTACCCAATCTTCCAAACGCTTACCATTAGCAGAAATAGCTAGAGATATAGGAAGAAATTCTTAGAATAATAGAAGCTATAGTAGTTGAATTTTGAATTACAACATATAAATGCATTGAGGTAAATGTGAAGAATTAGTTCTTACCCAAGTCCCCATTTCTTTCTGGCAAGTAGTGATCAGAAAGGGGAGAATAATCTTCAGGCTCGTTTGGAATGTGTGACGAGCCGGCTGAAATAGGCTGCATACCTCTAGCACCCGGGAAAACATCCTTTCTGGAACCTATGTTAGCCAACATACTTCTTAGTGAACGTCTGTCATGTCTTCCTTCTGATACTGCCCTCCATTTTTCTGTTTCTTGTTCAGCTTGTTTCCTCCTAACCTTTGACAGTTTAACCTCCTTTAGAAGCATTTGCTTTTCTGCGGTATCCAGCTTAGATTTCCTCAACATTGCTGACAAAATCTTTTCTTTCTGTTCCAAATCCTTGTGCAATTTCTTGATCTCCATGGATAACTTCTCGGCCATCAGCTCCGCTTCCTCCTTCTGCTCCATGACCAAACCAAGCTCCTGTTTGGTAGCTTCCAAATGCTTAACAATGCGGCCCATCTCAGCCTCATGCTGCCTTTGGCTTGACACAAGCTCAATAAAGGCAGTTTTATGCTTCCTAAGCTCAGAGGAATGTTCTTGTGCTTCGCGCTTAGTGGATTCTCTCAATTCATCTGCATCATTTTCAGCCTTCTTCAGCTTCTCTTCTAGATCCTTTCTCTTCTGCTCCTCTTCTTTCAAACTCTGATCCCTAGACTCAAGTAAGAATTCCATTTCCTTCAATTTCTGGTTTAACTCGGAAATAGCGTCATCCTTCTTTTTATCAATCACCCTAAGTGCATTCATTAGGGCCCCAATTTCTTGCCTGAGTTTCCTCCTTTCACTCAACCAGCTTTGCTCTTGTGCAGCAAAAATGCACACAACCTTCTCATTGGCTTTGGCATCCTCATGCCTTATTCTCTTCAACTCTTCAACTTCTCTCTCAGCACTTTTGAGTTTGTTGAGAATTTTGCTCTCTCCTCCATTTTCACCTTCTTTCTGAACTTTCCACACAAGCAGCCCCAAGAGCTGAGCACTTCCTCGAAGTATATTATGACGGATTTCCGACCACCTTTCAATTTCAACATAGGATTTTGAGAGGACTTGGAGAGCAAAAAATGCACAAGAAACACCAAAATACATGGGATACATATTATCACTTTGCTTTTCAGGCCCAATTATCTCCACAGCAGAAAATTCCTTCTCATCCATTACCCAAATATTTGCTTAGTGGCTCTGCAATTGAAATCATAGGTAAGGAAACAGCTTCAAAGTCTATGAAGTCCCCCATTCCAATCAGACAAGGGGCAAGAAAAAAAACAGACCCACTTTGATGAAACGGTTCATGAATAGATGATTCAATAATTGGGAAACCAACATGCCTAGTACAACTACAAATCATGGAACATTTTTACCAGAACAATAATTGAGAAAGAAACAACAAATGCCAAGTAAAAATCAAAGCTTTCACAAATTGACTAGAAGCAACAAAATCTTCATTGATTCAATATTCAAGAACTTACAGAAACTGTGCCGACACAGATGTCCTTCGGAAAAAGAAAAAAACCAGTGGGGTTGGGTGCAGATTACAGCTTAGAAGAAAAACACTTCAGTGGAGATTTTAAATCCACAAGTCACACCAAACAGCAAACTTCATTGGTTCATTCATGTACATGATGTGAAAGATATGGTCTGTGAATGGCCAGAGATTTCTGAAAGGATGTGCTTCTACACGTGTAGGACTGCATATTGAAAAGGGGAGTACTCTCTTAACAGAAAGGAGAAAAAATGGCTATATGAACTAAACTATGCTCCCAGTTTTTCAGTGAAAGACTGGCCTATCAGTCCCCACATGCTCCCTTTCGTTGCTTTATTTAAGAAAAAATCCATATTGTTTTCTACTCGTATAACTCTCCCACATTTGGGAAAAAGGTAAAAACTTCATGTGAAATGGTGGAGTAAGGATTTTTGCCATGATGAAGTATTAATATTAGTAAAATATATATAAATTTTAAATTTTTGAAGAAGATAATTTAAAATTATCATATATAAAAATAAAGATATTAAAACTTTTTAAGAGAATTGAGATCCTAATTACCTTCTATTTCATTTTCTCATTAAATTTATACACATAACATAATTTAAATTAAATTGATTATATGTATATATAATATAGATTAAGTTTTATCGATTTTATTTGATTAAGATAGGTGCAAATATGAAAAATAACCTAAGAAATAATTGGTAGAAATAGCACTATCTGTCTTAATTGTATTCCTTTGCGCTCCTTCTCCTACCACCATTGGCACTACCAAACCCTCTTTCTCTATGGCTTAGGTTATGGCCAATTTAGGAAGCAAAAAACTAGATTCCTGGTTCTTTGTCACCAGGAAAGTGAGGTTCAACAACAAATAGAATAAACATCTTAAAATCAAGCAGGCCATAGAATACTGTATCTAGTCACAGTTGCTTACCTGTTTGTGATCAGAGAAAATAAAATATTTTTTAAAAAATTGAAAAAATAGACTTTTTCCAACAAAGGAAGAATAAAAAAAAAGCAAGAATATATCAATACAAATATAAAAGTGTGCAAGAGTTTAATATAATTTATTTTCCGTCTTCCTTCTTTAATACTCAAATGTAGAAATATATATCATTTACATCGTCGTTTACCCATATTGACAAATTAGTCCCTGTCTTGGGTGGTCGCATACAAATAAATAATAATGAGAAAATGTGCAAATCAATTAAATAAATTCTTGTGGTCCACATTATCGTATTTATCCTCCTTTCAATTATTCCAACAACTACCATTGAATTTTTTTTCAACCATATCATCTCAATGCAACAATTGCTTCTCATATTGCACAACTCTTAGTCACCTTCATTCCAATTGAGTGTGTCTCATTCATTGTTATTTTTTGCCAAATTTAAATTAATAAGACTCTTTGGATGAAATTTTATCAAGTGTAGATAATTAATAATAAATTTTATTGTCACTGATTTTAAATTAGTACACAATATATAAGTATTATTGTAAATTCTAAAAGATGCTGACGACGTCTTTTAATTAAAGATGTAAATGAGTTGAACTACTTGTGAGTAATTTAAGATTAATTTGTAAAAAAAATTGATTTGAATTTGATTTTAAATATGCCGAATCTAAACAAATTGAGTTTGATTAATGCATGAATTGAGATTGAGTTTTATATTATTTAGCACCAATAAGAACCTAACAATAAAAATGTATTTTTTATTTTTTATATTATATATAAATAATATAATACATAAATTTTATAATATGTAACAAGCTACTTGTTTGATCTTGTGTAAATTTATATAAGTTTGTTTAAATTCATATATACTCGGAACTCGAACTCTTAGCTCATACTCAAATATTTCTGACTTGATGGAAAATTTGAACTAAAATATATATAGTTCATATAAGCTTATATATGCTTGTATTCCAATCAAGCAGGAGCTCAAAATTTTTTTTGCTGATTTGCATCTTAGTCCTAATTTTAAAATAAAATAACTGTGCCTACTCAAACTTCTCCCACCTACCAGTCCGTCTTAATAAATTTAAACATAAATCTTTGCAATAAGTTCAAGAGTATAACATTTAAAAAGTATCCTCTCAGCACATGATCCAAGCCAGAAAGTAATCAAACAACTTATTTCTGAAAAAAGGAGAGAGATATTCTGAGAACCACTCAAAAATCAGAAAATAGACACTACACCACCTTATGAGATCCAAAATATCTTGCTTTCATACATCTTTTAGTACTTTAAAGCAGAAGAGAATATCACTGATACTTCACATTCATAATGGATGATGGTATGGGAGATTATGCTTTTAAACTGGTTTATTTGGTTGAGACCTGTAAAGGGAAACCGCATCATATTTTTAAAATATGGATCACAAAAATTTTCTAATTTCATTCATATGACACAAGCATGAAGAAAAATAATAATAAAAATAACTACATTATATTATTACTAATATTTGTGTTTCCATAATTATCACTGCAATTTAACACTTCTAGATTTGTCATTAGCTATTTGACTTATATTTTTGCTACATATACAATTGTAACAAGAATAACAACAAAAATGAAAGTGAGATTATTAGTATATTTGTTTTGAAGTGTTATTAAGAATAATTTCAAAAGTTACTTTGTATTTCTGGAAAAGAACGTATACACTTCACTTGCAACCTTGAAATCTAGAAAAAAGCAAATAAAATGAGAAGTTTTCATTGTTCATAATGAAAAATGACAACGTGGATATCTAAATATGTATGTCTACATATTTTTTACTATGTTAGGCACTGAAAAGGACTTGCAGCCCATCATTTCGATAATGTCATTTCGAAGATATGTATTGGGGATATGAACTCAGTGATGTTGCTGCTGAGTGCTGGTTTCGTATGAGATTCCAATGGCCAATCAATCTCTCTCCGTTTTGAATTTAGGTGGTAGGCACTGTTCCCACCATGCAAGGATTTTGGGTCCATACCAATTGACTTTGCATTCATAACATGCTTCCCCTTTTGCTGTTAACTCATGTCTGATTGTTGCAAATTTACAGTGTTCAATCATGTTACGTCACTGCAACACCTTTTTTTTCATACTGATTAATGATATTTCACCTAACTTACATTTATATATTTTCTAAATTAAGTTAAGGGTTGATCATTTGTATTTGATTTGATGAATTAAAATAAAAAAACATTTCTTACCATTTATATTTTCTCTTGTCTCCTTTCTTTCTTCTCACATTTTTTTTTTCTTTCCTATTTTCTCTTCTTATCTAAGCAGATATTCAATCACTATCATATGAAATGGCAATGGGTTGCCCATCTTATCTAAACTCAAAGCATAATGACGTACAATTAGCTGGCAAGTTAATACAAGATGTGCACATGCAGCTGCAAATGTCAAAGTATATCCACATGACATGAAATTTAAAGGAAAAATATCAAACCATAAAGAACTAAAGTTGATGATTATTTGAAGAGTAGTTTAAACTACATTTTCATTTGGGAAAAGGTTCGAAACAATGATTTCCTATGTATGGGGCAAATAAAATAGAAAATTGAATAATTAG
>JANHAO010027191.1:0-10903 GCA_026873985.1 Saraca asoca | reverse complement strand
TCAAATTTTTTATTTCCAGTATTAACAGATTTTTAATCTATTGTTTGGAAGGTAATATCCCTAATTATCCCCATTTTGTTACCCAACTATAGATTAACTTCTTGGTTTGTCATTATGCAGCCTGGTCCAAGGGACTGTCTTCTTTAGTGCTATATCAAATGAAATCGGAGAAATCAAACATATTACCTATATCTTGGTTTAAATTCATGTAAGTATTAGATATTTGAATTTAATCTTTGTAATATGATGCATATCTAACTTTGTTATACATAAGTTAGATTAGTAGTCATCCACCCAATCGATTGGTGCAGTTGTAATTTTGATCAGTATATTTTGTAACTTCAACTGATGATGGCAAATTTCTCCTTGCTGCATGCAAATGTCGGCGTCCTACCCACAGGGACTACATAATTTCTCTAAATTCTGATGATGTATCAAGAGGGAGTAGCACCTACATTGGAAAATTAAGGTATGTTTAGCTTTTAGATGACATGGCTGGAATTTATCATTGTCTTTTTGGCCTAAGATCATTCTCTTATTGCATTTGTAATAGTTCAAATTTTCTACGTACCAAATTCACGGTGTACAATGCAAACCCCTCAATTTGTGGTGCCAAAATCACTAAATCTCTGTCCACCAGGCTAGTTAAATGCAAGCAGGTTTCTCCAAAAATTCTGGCTGCCAATTACCCCATTGCACATGTCTCCTATGATCTGAATGTCTTGGGCTCAAGGTATTAGAATTGTTGCATGAGTTGACTCTTTCTAATGAGAAATTATAATCATATGGACTGCAAATCATTTGATCAAATCTTTGATAACCTTTGTCTCTGTTATACATTTTTCTTAATTTTCCTTTTGAGAGGGCGTTCGGTTGCTCAATCATTGAATCATAATTTGAAATAGCTAAAATTGATGCCAATATATTTGCAGAGGCCCTAGGATAATGTAGTGTGTTATGGATGCCATCCCTACCTCAGTTGTCGAACCAGGAGGCATGGCCCCCCACACAGACCCAATTCATACATAGCAGAAATGATAATTCTCCATCTATTCCTTTTTTTAGGTCAATATCAACACGCATTGACAATATCCAATCAGTACCTTTTTGAAGCCAAGATGAGGAAATGTTGGTATAAGGAAACAAGTCCCCTAGGTGGCACGTACAACTCCAATGTTGGTGCCTAAACTTTAATGGATGAGTGATAGTTGCTTCCGTTAAAAATTTCCAGTTGGTTGCTTCTCCAAAGAATGGAGTTCCTGGCTAGGTTCAAGAAATTGTTACACTCTAGCCTAAACTTCAATGAGTGATAGTTCTGATCAAGTTGGCCCTTGTGAGATTTATTTTCTTCTCTGAGTCTCTCCATTTCTTCCTTTAGCCTCACAACCAAAATTGAAACTTCCTTCTCTATTCTGCAATCATTAGATTCGGTTTGCTCTTTCTTCTCAAGATCATCAACTTCAGATTTTGGAGAATCCTTTTCATCATAAAACTTAGAATGTCTATCATAACTTCAATTCGCAAAACTTGTAAACATCTCTGGTTGATACTTTGCTGAGGCAAAAGAGGATCCCAGAGATGGCAGCAGGTGAGTTCCCTGTTTAGATTTGACTTGATCGTCTCAGCTAATAAGTGGTGTGTCCGAAAGAAATTTTTGACCATGCTGATAAGCTTTGGCCGCCACTTGTAATACATCTCCACTTGTTGGGCAAAGGAATCTGAATCTTGCTCAATCAATCCTAACATTGCCTTTGTCTACTCATTCAACTTTGTCATCAAATATAGTAGACACACGCATCAAAGCATTTTCCTTTATCCACCATTCATTTTGTTGGATTATCCATTGCCAAAAGCAGAAGCCGAAATATCTATAGAAATTCTTTTGATACATATGTCTTAATCAAAGTAAATAAACTTTGTTCTTTTTCCAAAAGTAAATACATAATCCAAAATATCCACAATTAACATTGCCCATTGTCTTCTCATTCAACTTTGCCATTTACTATTAAAACATTTTCCTTTTAATAGTTTTATTGTATGCATATTGTTGATTTTGAATATAAAATAAGGTAGTATAAATATTAAAAAATAATTAGATGTGGCTTAATAGTGTTATGGGCATTTTCTAGTATCACAAATGAACTGACAAAAGGTCCAAAAGGCGAGTTGGAAGGAAGAAGCCCAGTTCATTTGATCTTGAGGATGCTAAACAAGATCACTACCTCGCGAGCCGTGTGCCCAATACAAGACAGGGCCAACGCAAGCCCAAGATAGCCAAGTCCCAGCTCGCGTAGCCAACAATTCACTCAACATAATGCGAGCTCGACCTCGCTACCCAAAAGTTAGCATCGACCCCAGGACAAGAGTGTTAGCTCGCAGGACGCAGTGCCTCTCTCAACCAGAAGACCATTATGGTCAAAGTAGAAACACATCTACATGCAGAAAGCTCTGCAAACAGTAGCTTACAGGGCGGCCACACGTAGAAAGCAATCTACAGAAGTCGAAGCCCATACTATCTTGTCCATTTATTATTTGATGTAACATATTTGCAATTTGTGAAATTACATCTGTAACCTCCCAACCTCTGTATATAGGAGGGGGAGATCATTGTAAAAAGAGGTAAGAGCAATTACATATAGACACTTTATCAGAACAGTGACAGAGCATTAATATTGTAACTTTGTTAAACTTCACAAAGAAACCACCATATAAAATTAATATAAGCCACTGTGGATGTAGGGGCCAAACTAGCTTTATCCAAACCATGATAAAAAGGCTCCTGGTACCTATTGCTCTTCCTCCTTCTCATTCTTTTTTCCTATTCATGTTTTTATCCACACTTGTAGTCTAGGGTTTCAAGAACTGATCCAGTTGACTGAGACTTGGCTCTACTGAACCAAATTTCACCATCAACATTTTGGCACTAAAAGGAGGGCCTCAACTACATCTTTTCTCTTTAGTTCACTATTCAGTTGCAATGGTAAGAGGAAGAATCACTAGGAGCATTGGAGCCCCCTCTGGTCAACCTGATGGTCTTGTAGAACAGCAAGGGTTATCATTGGGGGGCTCTATCTTTCCTGTTACAAGCATCTTTGTTGCCCCTATAGCAAGAACTAGCACTGGCATGGCACCAATAACTGTTTACTAGCCTGTTGCTCCCAAGAATGATGGAGTTTAAGCATGGCACTAGCGTCAGGAGGCGCTTGAGAACATAGTGAAGGAGTTGGCCGACATGGTTAGAGTGTTGGCTCATGCACAGGCCCAAGACATGCAAGGAAAAATTGAGCCTACAATTCTCAAAGGAGAACCCTGACAGCTAGGAATGCAACCAGAGAAACCCCATAGAGGGGATCATCTGCGAGTTGGATCCGTCCACTCATATGATCCACGGTAGAGGACAAAGGTCCACCAAGCTCGCAAGGGTAGTGATGGAGATGATCAATGATGTGAGAGCTCGTGTCGAGAAGGGAGCCTAAGCCGAGTCAAACATAAAGCCTCAAATTGCTATTACCATGATCAAGAGGACGATACAAATCCTCGAATAAGCCACCATTCTGAGGTGCAAGACCCCCTGATCGAAAAGTTGCTCCAGAGGGTAAAGCAATTGGAAGGACACCCATGAGCTTATAATAGCCAATATTACTATGAAGAGAGGACTCCAGTTACCAGTGAGATAGAGAAGCAGCCCCTCCCTTGCAAGCTCAAAGTCCCCACAATCTCGTAATACAATGGGGATAGCGATCCCTATGACCACTTGGACGCATTCAATATCTAGATGGATATCCAAATAACTAATACTCCGGTCAAGTACCATGTCTTCCCAGCTACACTAGGGGATATTCCTCGGGCAAGGTTAAAAAAACTCCCAGCTTGTAGCATTGGTAGTTGGGAAGAATGCTAAAAGGAATTTATCAATCAATACAAATCACTGAAAAGGTAGCTTGCACCAACTTGCCACCTCATAACAGTCTTCCAACTAAAGGATGAATCTTTGAAAGACTACATTGTTCGATTCAGGTGCAAGGTTTGCAATATGGAAAACCTATTAGACGAAAGCATCCTCACAACTATCTTAGCTGGACTCCATAAGGATGGGAAGCTGTATGAAGATATATACAAATCCCCAGTGAGGGACCTAGCCAAATTTTACGAGTAAGCCACCAAGTAAATCAGATGGGAAGAAGCCTTTGGTCCAAAGAGATCCAGACACAGGGATAATGCAAGTAGCTCTAGCCAAAGGGACAAAGGTGAAAACATCTAGGACATTTCTAACTACCGACCTACGAAGAGGTCCAAAAGTGAGTGACATCAGCACAAAGGTCACCATGATGGCTATAGCACTCTATTAGATATTTAGGAGCACATTTTCACAACTGAAAAGGATAGGAAGAATTTCGGGAAGCCTAACCTCATAATGGCTCCTAATAGATTCAGAAATATGGGCAAGTTTTGTGCCTACCATGAAGAAGTTAGGCATGATACTTCAGAATGTCAAGCACTCAGAGATATGATTGAGGATTTTATCAGGAGAGGCCATTTATGGGACTATGTGGTGCAATCTCCCAGACAACGATCCTAGTAGCCCTAATGACCACAATGATAATGGCTCCAGCCTATTAATCTCTTCTTTTTTATATACGTTATTCAAATGTAAATAAAATACCCCAAACTTGCCTATGAATTCTAATAATAGATAATTTTTGTATAAATTTTTTGGAAAGTCCAAGACTCGAACTCAAATTTGGCGATCTTGCAGTGTTATTCTTTCTAAAACTTGTAGGTGATGTGTGTTTTCCACAAGCGCACGATGTAGTTGTAATAGACACTAGCAAGTATGGGTTGATTCCCATAGGAATCTCGCTATCAACTACTAGAGTTTGCAATGTAAGTTGTCTAAATCAATAAAGAGTATTAAAGAAACTTAATGAAAGGGCAACAATTTATTAATAAGCAAAGTTCAATTATAAAAGCCTAGGATTAGGGTTTCACCACACTTATGGTCTTTAACAAATAATTAAAATCCTTTCTATTGTAATTACTTGGATGATTGAGGATGGTTTAGCCTATGTTAATTACTAGCCTCTTTCAAGGTCTAATAATAGTACTTAAATAAACTTAATTGCCTACTTTCATGGTTCAGATTAACTTAACTGTTTAAGATCAATGCTAACCAATTTAATTCCTAAAGAAACTTAATTTACTTTCATGATTAAAATCTCTTTATTCAATTGTTAGGTTTCTGGTGATAATCTTCTCCTTTTGGTACTTCAACTATCTACCTAAGATAAGACAAAATACTAGCCAAATATTTTATCAAAAACTTAGCAGGCATAACAATTGAATCAATTCATACCAGGTAATTATAATAGAAAATCAATCAATAACAACAAAGAACCAAAATTGGGCTATTCCCAATCTTAGAATAAAAATCTACTCATACATGATGGAAGTAAAAATCAAATTCATTAATATAAAGAACTTCATAATATTTAGAATAATGCAGAAGAAGTAAAGATGAAGATTGAAAGAGAAAACCAAGATGCTAAAGGATGAAAATAAACTATAATCCTTGCAAGAACTTTAATCCAAAAGGGATTCTCAAACTCTACTCAGAAAAATGCCTAAGAATAGAAAACCTATGTAAGCTATCTTAAAACTATCAAAAGACACCTTCAGGTTGCGCAATAACAGCTTTTATAGTAGGATGACAAAGGCCGAAACACGGTTGTGTTTGGTGACATAGGTTGGCATTGTTTCATGCTAGTAGTTGCTAAGGAATGCACCAAACACGGTTGTATCCTGGGACACGACTAGGCCGTGTTCGGTGCTGGCTTCTTCAATTTTTCTGGCTTCAATCACAGTTGAGTTGAGTTCTTTATAGGGCTTCTTTCCTAGCTTCTCCTTAATTCAAATATTCTTCGAACTTCTGCTTTCACCCTCCTTTCTAAGCTTTTTTACTAACCTACAAAGAGAAATACAAACCACAACAGTACCAAAGAACAAAAACACCAAACTTTAACAAAAGGAGCAGAAAAGTCAAAAATTAATAATGAATCAAGAGGTAAAATTAACATAATAATATGCATTTTGCTCGTTTATTAATAGACTGAGGAACAATTCTACCATTTAAATGCAAGTGGGGCAAAGACCCTCGAACTAGCAATTCTGAGCCTTTTTACTAAATATAAATGGGGTTAAGATTCCCTGAGGTTGAAGCGCTTGACACCTACTCACCCCTCTTATATGAAAACAATCTTGCCCCCATTCCCCATCTAGAGTGAGTCATTCTTAAAAAGTTAAACTCCTCACTGTGCAACAAAATTGCCATGACATAGCTTCCTTGGCACAAGGTCACCAACCATGTGGGCACAAGATCACCCCATGGCATGAGATTGCCACCTTATGCATGCATAAGACTAACTTCTAGGCACCACGTGTGTGCATACTTATTGCTAGCCATTCTTGCTGAGGCCCCTAGAGCTCATTCTGGTACACAAACTTATTACCAGCTTTCTATCTGAGTCACAACTCTCATGTGACCCGTCATTTGTAGCCCTCACTTGGCCTATTATCTGTGGCTCTCATGTGGCCTCATGCAAAAAAGTGCATCCATGCAATTTATTTGGATACTTGATCTTATGCTAACCTAGGCGCTCAAGCACTCTAGTGCTTAATCTTGTTATAAGCTCAAACACTTCGGTGCTCGAATTCATCGCTCTCAGAGATGGATCGATGTGGCTAATTAGTCCCTTAACAAACCACATATCCTTTTAGGTCACGATTTATTAGCTAAAACCCATATATATAAGTTTTTCTCTATTGTCAAAGGTCGATTGACCTATCAGGTGTTCATTTTATCCAATGATTGTTAAATTGTCATTTGCAGGAATCCATTTATGGCAATCTACATGGCCTTTTATATCCAATGTAATGCAAAGGAGAACGGAAATATTCATTTGATGCCTCTTTCGGTGAGATAAATTCATAAAAGTTCCAGACCAAATACAAATTTCAAAAATGAAATGTAATACTACGAGATCAAATTCTAGGGAGCTTGATATCCAGGGGTTGAGCTCTTATGGGAAGAGGATTCAGTGCATGGGGCAAGCTGTTTGTAGCTCGTCTGACTAACAGGGGTTTCCATGACCTGCGGGGTATTTTCTCTTTGAACTACACCTTTAGCAGGAGAGGTTCTGCTCGCAGACTTTGCACCTGCATGGGAGGATCTGGCTTTAACAACTTTCCTCTTAAAGCCCTTGATAGCCTTAAGGGCCTCCTTCCCAAAGAATGCTCCCATAGAGTGTATAGGAAGGAGGATGAGGTTTTAGATTTTGCTTTTTCTACTACCTTTGCCACCAACTCGGCAGTCTCTACCTTGATTCTCTTAACTTCTTCTTGCTTTTGAGCAACCTCCATCCTAGCTGCTTCCAATTCCTTCTTAGTGGCCTCAGCCCGCTATATGGCAGCTTCAATTCACTGCATCACTGCATCGACACCCCGAATTGGCACATTTAGCTCATGTTTTGTCCTTAATAGTTCTTCAATAGCCTTGTTAAGATTGGTTGTGATAGCCTTGTGACTCACCACTTCGCGGGAATGAGCTTTCTCAGCCTCCTTTTGAGCAGCCTCAGCATTTATTACTCTACTTTCCAGCTCCAGTGTCCCAACAGTTGCAGTGGCCAGGTCATGTACAAGCTTAGCATTCTTCTCCTCTTAGGCTTGGAGTGTCTCCTCTATCTTCACTATTCCCAACAGACTCTAAAAAATTAAATGGGTCAAGTTAGATTATGAAGGAGCAAAATAATTAGGGTGAAGGGGCACTGCCTACCAACAAGCCTTGACAAGCGGTATAGTGTATCAACCCTCTACTTGAGATCTTATCTGCTTCCAACACTTAAGGGCTGGTGTGAGATCCCAAGAGCTCTTCTACATTCTCCTGGATGAAATCAAAATGCCCATGCATGTTTGGACTGAGGCTCGAATGATGCTCCCTGGCTGTAATTTTGCAAGCCATCCATTTTAAAGAATTGGTGACCTTCTTCCCCTTGTTTACTTTTCACCTCTTGGCAGGGGACTTAGATGCGACTACAACTTCCATTACCATAGCCACCTTAGGATGCGAGATAGGGGCTATCTCTTGTGAAGACACTATAGTCAGTACAGGGGGAGATTAATCTAAAATAGTGGGGGCTACTGTAGCATCAGGACTCGACAAAGTTATGACAACCTCGACTTCTTTAGATTCATTGGAGGGTGGATCTTGAAGGAGGAGCTTCACCATTTTCTTGTAATCCTCAAAGCATGCTAGATTGATCTCTCTCCCCTGGCGAGCTTTGATCTCTTTAGTGAGTTCAATGTTTAACACAGGAATAAGCTTATGGGATCAAAGGAGGTCATCATCAAATTTAAAATCATTTTGTAGATTGCCAATAGCAAGAAATTAGTGCAACACTTTAGTCTCCTCAGCTTCAAGCACTGGCTTCACCTTGCTAGCCTTGGCTGAAAAAAATAGAACAAAACATAAGAAATGAAAACATGAATTCATGGTAGCTCAGATGACTTTGGCACGCTTACTGGGCATTAAAACAAAATTGAAGCTACAAAGAAGTTGCAAAGATGGGCACGAAATGTAGAAATAGCAAGTTTTATATTGTCCTACATTTGATTTACCCTTGGCATCCCTCCTGAGGCAAAACCCTTTTAAAGTCAGACTGTCGAGCTGAGAGGTAATAGATCCCTTCTAGAGAACCCATGCTCCTAATGTTGTAAAGATGGCACAACACTCTTACAGATGGTGGCAGAAGATTGCTTCTTGAATACATGAGTGTGAGAGAAGTGAGTTGGGAGTAGGAGTTTGGGGTTAACTGAAAAGGACAAAGCCTCAATTTGTCCAACAAATCAACAATATATTGATGGGTTGGAAATCTGAGCCCATCATCAAGATGCTGGGTACTAACAATAACAAACCCTTGAGGTGGATAGGCTACATGGTCGTTAAGGGAAGGTGCCATGACACAACAAACTTTTGGGATACGATAACATTCAACTATGCCCTCGAGCTTGTCTAGTTCAATGGTTGAAGGGTAATGCTTAAATGCTGAATGATCTAAAGGCCTCTCAGCAACCTGTTGCTTCTCCCAAAGATCAAGTCAAATAGATTGATTAGCAACCTCTCTACTCTTGGAGGTTTCCTCAACTGAGGTGAATGTCAACTCCTCGTTTCAAGTTGAGGAACCAGACCCATCATTATTCCTTATGTGGTGACTCTGGCATCTATAAGCTGTAGACATCTACATAAAAGGGAAAATTATCAAGCCACTTCAAGCAATTAGATCACTTCAAACAGACCTTATTAGAAGAGTTGAAGTTACATTCTGCTAGACAAAAATCTCCTATACAGCAGATCATACATGCCTCAAAGCCACCATGATAGAAGCTTAAACTATTGAAAACCTGGGAGAGTTTGATCAATAAAGCCCACCAAGCTACTAAATCCCTGAGGAGATAAAAAGCTAAATCTAACTGAAAATGAGCAAGCAAAATGCCCAACAACAAACATCCATTCATTATCGGACCTAGCAACACAATATCAGGGACTTATAAAGAAGAACATGTTAAGAACATGGGTCCTGAGAAGGCTTATCGTGTCAAAAGGTAAATCAGATTCTCGAACAGATGGAGGCAAAATGAATTTTGGATGAAATGATCAACTAACTATGGTAACAATGGTGGATCAACAGAACAGGAGGATGAGACCAGAAACTACTATTCAAAAACCTAGAAATCAAATGTTGGCCTTCAAAAATGAGAGGGAAAAGATGAGTTTTCCTCATCTTAAATAGTTCTGGTCACCCAACCGTTAAATTCCAAAAGCAATCAATTGCCCATGATCTGACGGTCTAGAAAATCATCAAGCTCAGTTATCACTATATTGGCAGTAACAGGAAAGTGTGTACATTAAATGCAATAATCATGGTGAGGGAAAATGAAATGGTGAAATAAAAATTTGAATGGCAACATTATGCATCACAATTTCAACCTTTCCCAGCGAACTGAGAGTTGGGGGGCTAATGTTATGGCATTTTCTAGTATCACACAAATAAGCTGACAAAAGGCCCAAAAGGTGAGTCTGAAGGAAGAAGCCTAGTTTGTCTGATCCTGAGGATGCTAAACAAGATCACTAGGTCACGAGCCATGTGCCCATTACAAGATGGGGCCAAGGCGAGCCCATGATAGCCGAGTCCCAACTCATGTAGCCAACAATTCACTCAACGCGATGCAAGTTTGACCTCGTTGCCCAAAGGTCAGCATTGATCCCAGGACAAGAGCATTAGCTTATAGGATGCAGTGCCTCTCTTAACCAGAAGCCGATTATAGTCAAATTAGAAACACATCCGCACACAAATAGCTAACAAAGCCCTTCTGCAAATAGTAGTTTACAGGGACCCATGATGCGTTTGTCAAGACCGATCAGATTAGAAATTTATAAACTGAAGCTACTTAAACTACTTGTAGTATAGGCAACACCAGATTGAGCCCTTGGATCATTTTTGGATGATGATATCAATCAAATTAGGAGCTAGAAATAAGGGGGGGTTGGCAAAAACTAAACAATAGCTACACTAACATAAACTATAAAATAGAAACTAAAATAACAATAGACAAGCAACCAGCCCAAGGGAATCAACTAGCTTGAGATTAATATATCCTTGATCACTAAATGCTTATCCAATTGTTGAAAATCATAACAAGAACCCTTGGAATGATTAATAAATCCATCCTAAGAAGTCAGGATTTAGTCAAGTAAACAACACATCCAAAGCTCAATGCATTGCTTAGTTTTCCTATCCTCTTCCTATAATTGATCATTAAGCAACAATCATATAACATCTAAATTAAATGA
>JANHAO010027190.1:0-10905 GCA_026873985.1 Saraca asoca | reverse complement strand
AGCTCGAGCTCATCACAGGACCTCCTAGTTCAAACCACAATTTAGCCTTAAACATCAGCAAGCAAACAATATCAATTCAACTCAAGTCCTCCATTAACAAATCTAAAATTTTCATAAATAAAACAACAACACCACTTTAAACAAAGATAACCAATAACACAGATTGATTTATAAAAATCACTCTCAAACTTCAATAATTTAAGTCTAGAAGTTATCAAGATAACTCTATTTTCATAGAGTTATCAAATATATTTTATAATAGACTTTTTTTCTAATTTATTCATATGTATTAAATATATTATTTAATCATTCTTTTCCTTTCTCCCACCATCAACTTATAAGAAATAATAACATAAATAATGATAATAATAACAATTAGTAGTAATAATAATAATCTTATTTTTATATAAAATTATCTATTTTTATAAAAAAATTTATAATAAATTATAACTACTTATTTCTTAAAAGAAAATCTAATAAATAATAGATTATATTTAATTATTTCTGAAACAACCTAATAAATAATAAATTATAATAATTTTTTATAAGAAAATTTTGATAAATAATATTTTAAAATGTGAAATATTATTAAAATAAAAGAATATTCAAATAAATGATAATATATATATATATATATATTCTTATATGTCATTTTATATCCAAACAGCCAATAGTAAACAACTGATTTTATCGAGCATCTTCATATAAATAATTAATGCAATCAATTGATCAAATCAATTAATATAATCAACTATCAGTTAACGGCTAATATAATCAACTAAACCTTAATGTAATCAGTTAATTGCCAAATAGAACATACACTTAGTTAAAGTTTTAAATTGAAATAGACTTAGCTTATTTTAAGATTGAGATCTTTGGAAAATTAGAAAGCAAGTAATGCCTACTATCAAACATTCACACTCACAACATTTAAATGTTTTGATGATATTATGAGTATTTTTCAAATTATACAAAATGGGCTGGCCAAGGCCCAATAAGAAGCTGAGCCCAGTTAAAAAGGGGCCTACATCACTTGATGATTAAGGTCACTTAGTGAGGGTATCAGCTCACTAACCACAACCTAAGAGCGTAGGTCAAGGTCAAAGCGATAACCCGGCTCGCTAAGAAGGGCACTAGCTCACTAAGCAGAGTGTAGTGCCCAAACCATCCTTCAGCAGATTTATTCTAGATGGGTCCAATGACGAGATTGATCCCTCTAGTCAGTAGATTGCCTGACGCAAGTCCAGGTTGCTGAGATAGTGAGTTGAGCATGGGATGGAAGTCTAGTCATCAGCTAAGGGCACACATTTCCAACCGACAATTTAGCCTCCAAAATCGACACATTAGCCTCCAACAATCTGACAGTGATTTGCCCAGTATTTATTATCAAACACCAAGCATTTATTGCCCGATGCAGTAAAAATAATCATTTTGTTTTTTGCTAAATTACACTTGTAACTCTCCCATCTTTTATAAATAGGGGGAGACCACTGTAAAAGATAGTGAAAAACTGTATGCAAACACTTTGTCTGAATAGTAACATAGTGAGAGCATAGATACTGTATTTCAATTGAGTTACATGGAAAAACTATCACACAAAGCCAATACAATCCACTGTGGACATAGGAGCTTATCTAACTTTAGCCGAACCATGATAAAAGCTTCTGGTATTGGTTGTTCTTCCTCCTCCTTTTCCTTTTTCTTTTCCATTAGCTCATGTCTTCAGCTTGCAATTTGGGCTGACATCGGACTCATATCTTGTTGATCAGATTTTGTTGTCAACATTTTGGCTCTAGAAGGAGGGCTCTGATTGCATTTTCTTCATTTTTGACAAACTATTTTATCTATTATGGTAAAAGGAAAAGCCACCAGAAGCACAGAAGCCACCACTGACCAACTTGAAGGTCAGACACAGCCTCAACGGGACTCTGCTACCCCCACAATAGGTGTTATAGTGAGCATGGCACCTCCCACTCCACACCAACTTGCCACTCTTGAAGTTAATAAAGCCCAAACTTGGTACCAACGTGAAAAAGCTCTTGAAAACACTATGAAGGAGCTAGTAGACATGATTAGAATGTTGGCCCAGGCACAGGCCCAGGGTGCACACAGGAAAATTGGAGTCACTATGTCAGATGGGGGACCTTAGTAACCAGGGCCTTAGTATGAGGTGCCCATTAGAGTTGAACGCTGATGAGTCAACTCCATTCACTTGTCAAACTTGTGACTAAGGCAAAAAATCCATAGAGTTCACGAAGATGAAAAAGATGATCAATGGCGTAAGAGCTCACACCAAGAAGAAAGCTCCAATAGGATGGACTATAGGCATAGGTCAGACTGCCACTCGCATGGCCATGAACACAGCCGGAGGCACAAAACCTCAGATCACCATTCTCCTGATCAATGAGATGAAAAGAGCCGGTAGACCACTAGTAATCAGTTTAAGACTCAGGACCCAGTCATTGAAGAGCTGCTTCGCATGGCCATGAACATAGTCGAAGGCATAAAACCTCATATCGCCATTTTTGTGATCAATGAGATGAAAAGAGTCGGTAGACCACTAGTCATCAGTTTGAGACTCAGGACCCAGTCATTGAAGAGCTGCTTCAGTTACTTCAGAGGGTAAAGTAGCTTGAAAAAAGACCTGTGGCCTAGAGCAGCCAAGACTCTTATGAGGAAAGGATGCCGTTCACCAAGGAAATTGAAACAGAACTCCTTCCTCGTAGGTTCAAGATCCCAAATATCCCATTATATAATGGGGACAGTGACCCATATAGCCATTTGGATTCATTCAATGTTTAGATAGACCTTCAGCTCATTGGTGAAGTGTCGAGTCTTTCCTGCTACCCTCGGAGAGATACCATGAACCTAATTCAGGAGTCTTCCAGCTTATAGCATTTGTAGCTGGGAGGAATGTTAGGTGAGATTCCTTAACCAATACAAGGCACTAAAGAAACAGCTTGCCCCATCTTACCACTTAGCAACAGTCTTTCAACAGAAAGATGAATTGCTTAAGGACTAGATTACTCGATTTCATTGCGAGGTTAGCAACATAGAGAACCTATCGGACGAGAGTGTTTATACAGTTATCTCAACTGGATTTTGCAAGGATGGAAAGTTGTATGAGGACATATATAAATCACCGGTGAAGAGTTTGGGTGAGTTCTACAAACATGTTGCCAAATAGATTCAATGGGAGGAAACCCGTGACCTAAAGAAACCCTACCGGAGGGAGGAGACGAGTGGCTCCAACCAGAGCAAGAAGAGAGTTAGACGTAGGAATGGCGAAGAGGGCTAGAAGAATGACTCTAGAGGTCAAGCCACAAAAAAGGCTAGAAATGAATGACCACAATGTTAGGGTTACTATGATAGTTGCACTGTCTTGTCAGACATTCTTGACAAGATATTCATGACTGAGAGGGACAAGAAAGACTTTGGAAGACCCAAACACATAGAAGCTCCCCTCAGGCAAAGAGATCAAAGCAAGTTTTGTGCCTACCACAATGAAGTTAGGCACAGCACCTCAGATTGCTGGGTGCTAAAAAATGCCATCAAGGACCTTATCAAGAAAGGTCACTTGAGGGATTACGTGGTAAGAACCTTAGGACAACAACCCCCACATCCTTGGTAACTAATGCAGCGTCAGCACCAACAAACCCCAGAGAACAAGGAAATGCCTTCAGTGAGGACTATATTCACTATTCATGGTGGACCTCACATCATTGGCACCTTAAATAGGTCACGTAACTGTTATGTGCGAGCAGCAAGCCATGTCCTACTTGCGGGTCATGTGGAATGTGAAAGAATCATCAAGAAAGCTAAAGTAACCTTGAATAGCATCACATTTACAGAAGAAGATACACGAGGGATCCATGCCCCTCACAATGATGCAATAGTCATCCGCGCTAAGATTGGTAACGCTGATATGAAGAGGATAATGGTTGATACTGGCAACTTTATCAATGTAATGTATAAAGGAAGTTTTGACCAGATAGGTGTAAGCATAAGCCAGTTAAATCCTTCCCCTGAGCCCCTTTATAGATTCATAGGAGATAAAATAGTACCGGTGGGTTAGATTAGACTTCTACTTAGTCTAGGAGACCTGGATCACCAAGCAATTATTATGGCAGATTTCTTGATTATAGACTGCCACTCAGATTACAATATGGTACAGGGGCAACCTGCTATAAATGAATTTGACATGGTCACATCTACTAAGATGCTCACCATTAAATTCCCGACCCCAAATGGAGTCGGATGTGTGCGATGAGAGTAACAAATATCTCGGCACTGCTACAAGGATATAGTCAAGCTAAGGCATAAGGGAAAAAGGTACATGTGGTATTTGAAGGAGAATATCGAGCTATGAGCACCAAGGGGTCAGCTATGACCTAGACCCTAATAAGGTGGACACTGAATGAGCTACTGGTCCTGTTAAAGAGCTTAAAAAGGTGAAGGTTAGTGAAGCAGATGCAGAAAAATGCCTTAAGTTTGGAAAGAGCTTGCCACCTGACGTAAAAGCGTAGTTAGCTGAGTTTCTTAAGGCCAATTTGGATGTCTTTACTTGGAACCATGAAGATATGGTGGGCATTGACCTTGGGGTTATGTCGCACAGGCTCAATATTGACCCCTGACACAAGTCAATTTGTTAGAAGAGAAGGCCAATGACTGCTGAACGCTATAACGCATTGAAGGAAGAGGTGGATAAGCTATTAGCAAAAAAGTTTATCTAAAAAGCCCACTACCCCACTTGGATGGCTAACCCCATCCTCATGAAAAAGAGAAATGGAAAGTGGAATACGTGCATTGACTTCATTGACCTGAAATGGAAAGTGGAAGACGTGCATTGACTTCATTGACCTGAACAAAGTATGTCTGAAAGACATCTTTCTTTTGCCAAGGATTGACCAATTCATAGATGCAACAGTGGGACATGAGCCCTTTAACTTCATAGATACCTACTTGGGATATAATTAGATCCCAATAGCCACGCAGGATGAAGAGTACACTTCATTTATCACCAATCACGAGCTATATTGCTATAGGGTAATGCCCTTCGAGCTTAAAAATTTAGAAATGACTTACCAGTGATTGGTGAACATGATGTTCTGAGATCAAATTGGCAAAACAATGGAGGTGTACATGGATGACATGTTGATGAAGTCCAAATAGCTTGCCACCTATGTCTGTGATCTGGATGAAATGTTCCAGATCCTAAGGAGGTACTAGATGAAATTGAACCCGCTTAAGTGCATATTCGGAGTTGCCTCAGGAAAGTTCCTCGGCTTCATGGTAAATAGTAGGGGGATCGAGGCAAACTTAGAAAAGATTAAAGCTCTCTTCAACATGTGATTCCCCATTAGAGCTAAAGACATGCAAAGCTTGAATGGCCAAGTCATGGCACTTAATAGATTCATCTCAAAGGTAATAGATAAATGCATCCCCTTTTTTTGATATCTTGAAGAAGGTGAAGAAGTTTGAATAGACACAAGAATGTGAGGTCACCTTCTAAGAACTTAAACAGTATTTTAGACGAGCTCCACTTTTATCTGAGCCAAAAAAGGGCAAGAAGCTGATCATGTACCTGGGAATATCCCAACACACCCTTAGTGTGGCCTTAATGTGAGAAGAAGAAGGAGCTCAGCTCCCTCTCTATTATATGAGCAAGAGACTATTGGATGCTAAGACAAGATACTCGCCTATGGAAAAGCTTGTCTACTGCCTAGTCATTGCATCGAGGAAGCTGTGACCTTACTTCCAAGCCCATAGCATAAAGGTCCTCACACAGTTTCTGCTTAGGCAAGTCTTGCAAAAGCCAAAAGCTTTAAGTTAGTTGCTCAAATAGGCGATTGAGCTTGCCTAGTTTGATATTAAGTATAAGCCCAGACCAGTGATCAAAGGGTAAGCTCTGGCTAACTTCATTGCGAAATTCACGGTGCCCGTGTAAGAGGAAGTAGAAACTTTAGAAGCCTCGTGGTGGGAACTGTACATGGACGGGTCATTGAGCAATCAAAAGGTCAAAGCAGGGGTGCTCTTTATTAGCCCAAAGGGACATAAGATCCTTTGCGCTTTGAGGTTCAGTTTTTAGGCTACTAACAACGAGGCCAAGTATGAAGCGCTACTAGCCAGGTTGCGATTAGCCAAGGAGGTGCGAGCTAAAAGGCTGAGGATATTTAGTGACTCATAGCTTGTTATCTATCACATGAGAGGCAAATACCAGACCCGAGGGTCAAATATGACTAATCTCTAAAAAGTCTAAGAATCGCTAAATTCTTTCCAACAATATGAAGTCAACCAAATACTGCGAGCTCAAAATGTGCACGCTGATGCTTTACCTCGTCTGACTATGACTGAAGATGTTGACTTCTTGGGGGCGCTCCCAATTGAAGTCCTTTCATCGCCGTGCATTGAGCAAAAGGATGTCGTAACAATAATTACTAAAGCACCAAGCACTTGGATGAATCCGATCCTGGTTTATCTACAAGATGGCAAGCTACTAGAAGACAAGCTTGAGGGGTGACGATTGTGAGCTCAGGCAACCAGGTATTGCATCTACGATAATGTGCTGTATAAAATAGGGTTTATGACCCCACTTTTAAGATGCATTGATGGTGACAACTGCGACACCATTCTGAAGGAAATCTATGCAGGCCATTATGGAAACCATGCTAGAGGGTTATCTCTAGCTTAAAAGGCTCTTCGACAAGGGTTCTACTAGCCCTCATGATGAAGCAAGAAACTGTCGACCTCATTAAAAAGTGTGATAAATGTCAAAGGTTCGCGAAGATCTCGTGAGCTCCGCTGGCCTACTTGCAGTAGATGGTAAGTCCATGGCCCTTCATGATCTGGGGCATGGACCTAATTAGACCATTCCCAATAGCTCACAGTAATTGCAAGCACACAGTTATAGCTATGGATTACTTTACTAAGTGGGTGGAGGTGAAAGAGCTAATTAAGATCACATCAGTAAAGATTGAAAGATTTGTATGGAACAACATTATTTGTAGGTTTGGAGTCCCTTAGTAGATTATAACTGATAACGAGACCTAATTTAATAGCAAGCAGTTCATTAAGTTTTGCAATGACCTTAAAATCAGGAAAAGTTTCTTAACCATAGATCATCTGCAGGCCAATGTGCAAGTTGAAGCCATCAACAAGATTGTCAAATGAATCTTGAAGGTGAAGTTAGAGGCCAAGAAGGGAGCATGGGTGGATAAATTGTTAAAGGCACTGTGGGCTTATGGAACCACAGTGTGCAACACCACAAGAGAAATCCCTCTCTCAATGGCATACGAGTGCAAAGCGATGATTCCTACGAAAATTGAAATAATGTCTTCATGAAGAATTAGCTTCAACCTAGAAGATAATAGTCAACTGCTCATCGTGAATCTGGATCTTGCAGAAGAGATGAGGGAGAAAGCCTGCCTTAGGATCATAACTTACCAATAGCAAGTCATGAGGTACTATAACCGAAAGGTGTGAGCTCAGAGCTATAAACCTGGCAATCTCATTCTATGTCTTGTTCTTCCGAGAACGTACAAAGCTAATGAAGGGACCCTGGGGCCAAATTGGGAGGGGCCATATCTTATTAAGAAAGTTATTGGCAATAGGGCTTATCATTTGGTAGATATGGAAGGGACAAAGTTTCCCCGAGCCTGAAACGCTGAGCATCTTCACTGATATTATCAATAAAGCCCCCCAATATTTGTAAAAATTAGTAAGTGTTAACATTCATGTAATTCTTTGAATTTTTGTGTATATAGAATAAAAGCCTCAATAAAGTCCTGTGTGAGATGTGATGTATTATGTAAGAAGTGTTTGTTAAAGTAGTTCACCGAATTTTCATCTTCATACCAAAATTTATCAAGTCTCGTGTATTCAAGCAAGAAAACTAAAGAGAAGCGAATCAGAATTCGTTTGGTTCTTCAATGAAAAAAATTCATACAAAGTTTAAAAATACATTACAAAGTTCAAAAAGAATACAAAATTACAAGGCTCGTGGCCTAAGAAGCTGGAGCATTGGGAGTTGGACCCTCTTGAGGTTGAGGACCAAGAAAAGGAGCATCAGGGACATTCACCACTAGAGCACCAACAACTTCAACGACCTAAAAGTTGTCTTCCCTTTGGGCTGTGCCTCTAGCAAGAGAAACTTTAGCACTAGAGTCCACTCACTTCTTAGAAAAGTTAGCCCTAGCAACCCTTCTCTTGTAGTGTTCGACAGCCCCAAGAGCTTATTGGTCGAAAAAGAAGAAATCCAATTCCGGATGTCACTCCGATAGGGTGTAAAAGAAGGTGGCACAAGTCTTGGTTTCTACCTTCTTTATTAACGAGGCAGTCTCTGCCTTGACTTTAGCAACCTCCTCCTTCACAAGAGCAACCTCCCTTTTAACTGCTTCTAACTCTTTTTCAACAACCTCAGCTTATTGCTTTACAACCTTGGCTTGTTGTTCCGTTGACCCAGCCTGCCATTCTATGGCCTTAGCCAATCTTGCTGCTTGCTCAGCTTGATGGATGGATAAGTCTAGATCAATCCTTGCCTTGGCCAGATAATTAGTTATTAGGCCAAGGTTCACCATGATGGCTTTGCGATCTGCTTCTGCACGGGATAAGGCAGCCTCAGCACCCTTGACCTTTTCCTTCAATTCTAGCACCTCAACAAAGGCAACAGCTAGCTTACCTTCAAGGCTCTCCTTCTCCTTATCATGGACTTAGAGTGCCTTGTCCATTTTCATCATTGTTAGTAGATTCTGAAAAGTCAGAGCCAAGTCAGATTATGAAATAAGTAAGAGAACAGGAATAAAAAGACCTCATTTACCACTAAGCCATGACAAGCTGCATAGCCCACCAATCTCCCAAGGGAGAACTCCTCGGACTCCAACACCTGAATCTTATTGCAGGCTCCCAAAATCGTGTCGATGTTATCAATAAGAATCTTAACGTACTCCATCATCTTAAAGCTAGGTTCAGTGGGTGGCTTCACAACTTTGACCTTTAGTGAAGCTTGCTTATAAGGAGTGACATTCTTCTTCCCCTTGTCTACCCTTCATCTTTTAGCAGAAGGTTTAGAAGGGGTGGCGACCTTGGTTACGATTGCTGCCTCAAGTTAAGGAGTAGAAGTTGGCCCTTACAAAGGAGCTATCGTCAAAGTCGAAGGTTAACTTTCAATAGTAGGGGCTATGATCACATCAGGAGCCAGTAAGATCTCCTCATTGTCGGATGGTGGCACCCTGAGAATGAGCTCCATTATCTTATTATAGTCCTTAAAATTGGCTGCACTGACCTCTGTTGCCCGATGAATTCTTATCTCTCTAATGAGCTTGATGCCTTTGGCCAGAGTGAGTTTATGGAAGCAAAGGAGGTCCTCATCAAAATGGAAGTCATTTTCAAGATTATTCAAGGCAGCAAATTGATCTAAAACTCCTAGCTCCTCAGCTTGAAGAATTGGCATCCTGCCAGTCTCGTTTGCGAAATGAGACAAGTTAGAATCAAGCAAATATGAACAAATCATTAAACTCACACATCTTTAAGTTCACTTACCAAGAGTAAGGACAAATCTAAAATTTTTTAGATCATATCAGGAGGGGCATGAGATATAAAACCAATGGGTTTTATAATGCCCTACATTAGATTTCCGTTTAACATCTCATCATGGTAGGACCTTTTTATATGCCATCGGACGAGCTGTAAGGTAATAGAGCCCATCCAACGTGCTCGCACACCTTAGGCTATATAAGTAACATAGAACCTCAGCCGATAGAGGTGGAGATCATTGCTTAAGTAAATTAGCGCCAGAGAGAAAAGTTAGGTATAAGAATTTTGAGTGAGCTGACTCAGGCTAAGTCTCACTTTGTTCAAAAAGTTAACAATAAAAGATCGAAAAACTAAGTCCCGTAATGAGGTGCGAGAAATTGATAAAAATATATTTTACTTATTTAATTGTCCTCTCACTAAGCTTTTTAAGGTCTAAACTAACTTATTTCAATTGTGTAATTATATATTCATGGTGTGGTGTCAATTGGAATCATTATAGAAAATTCTGCAGTATTTGGCCTTTTGAGTAGTTTCTGTATTTTAGATATAACTTAAACTACAATTGTCCAATTAATGTGATTCTTATCTTGTAGGAAAGATAAGACATAACTCTACAACTTTCATGAAGGCTCCAAGGTTGAATCTTGTAATTGGATATCTGAAATTAGAGCTCAAACTAAAATCAAAATGCTGTCTCAATTCTGTCTCTTGCACCCCGACCTCTAAGCACTCATTAGGCAATATCTAGAGCTGCAGAAGTCCAAATGAGGTCAAACAAAGCCCAAATGGAAGTTGAGACAAAAGGCTATAATTCTTATGCAGACTTCTAGACCTATATGCATCATCTTGGGTGTACAAATTGAGTTACAAAATAGAGGCAGAATACTGATGAGATGAGCCTTTATAGAATTGGATTTTTAGGCCCCAATTAACATGAAACTTGAGCCCAATGACTATCCTTGACACCAGCTCTACACTCAACTAGTTATAAGTCAATAAGTTAATAAAAAAACTAGAGAAGTAGTCTATAATGGCACAGCACACGCAAAAGGAGTTACAATAAAAGATGGCAATAAGCAACCAGCCCTTCATGATTGCTCCTACTCCACCAACCAGTAGCTAGCTTCTCTACCCGGTTAAGCACTCTTCAGTATAGTTTTCTCAATAGTTTTTTTAGTTAGTTTTTACAAAGATTTTTGAGAGAGTTTTCCAGGCAATAAGCAGCATGTTTTTCTTCTTCCTTCTCTGTAACTTTGTGTTTTCCATGGAAGGCTAAACTTTGTAATCAATCCAAGGGATTGGCTGCTTGAAAATTAATGTTAAGATCCTGCTTTCACCTTGCATTCAATTGTTTGTCATTTCTTCTCCTTTCCT
>JANHAO010027189.1:0-10932 GCA_026873985.1 Saraca asoca | reverse complement strand
AATCTAGTTTTATGAAAGTTATTATAATTAGTATTAAGTGTATGTGTCAGGCTTGTAGGAAGACTTTACTGGCAACTTCCTACGCTGGTCATGTTCCATAGGTTGGGATGTGACAATGAAAACCTATAGCTTGAAGAAGCATATCCGAGGAAGTTGCAGAGCAGAAGTAGCAAGTGGAGGAAGATGGAGATCAGCCAAGTTGCAGACTAGTAATAGTAGCAAGAGGAGGAAGAAGGAGATCAGCCAAGTTACAGACTAGTAGTAGCAAGAAGATGCAGAGCTTAGGGAACAAGTTTTGCTATAGAAGATACAGAGCTCGAGCAATAATTTTTGTTGTAGAAGAAGTTTCAGATTGGGCAACAAGCTTTGTTGTGGAAGATGTAGAGCTCAAGCAACAAGTTTTGCTATAGAAGAAGCTTCAGATTGGGCAATAGGTTTTGGTGTAGAAGATGTAGAGCTCGGGAATGAGTTTTCTGCTTGTTTTCTGTGCATCTCAACTTAGAAAACTTTTTATGTGGGCCCTATGCACTTTTTTTCATCCAAATTCTTTTTTCTCCATTTTTCATCTGTAACCAATCAAGCGCAAACTCTGTTTTCTCCATAACTTTTCTACATTTTTTTTTTCTGTGCAACCAATCAAAGGATAATAGTATACTTTTCTTCTCCTTTCATGGACTTATTCTATGTGACAGTGATTATTAGTTTTGCAAAACAATACTGTTCAATTATTACCAACCCACGGAGAAAATAAAAGAAATATTAACAAGGCATATCCCAACTTTATCTAGTAGCACACCGTTGAAACAAATAATCATCACATCTTGTTTTATATAAAATCAAGTAACACTATCAAGAGGAAGATAAATAAATTGTGACATGATTAAAACATTACTTAATATCATATGATTAGTTGAAAAGTAATAGGCCAAATTATGTTTTTTAATTCTTTGACTTTTATTCAAATTTCAATAATATTCCTTAACTTTTATTTGGGTCGATATTTCTATATATCATTTAACTTTTAAAATAAACACAAAACAAGATTGTTCAATTATTAATGACTAGTGGAGAAAATAAAAGAAATATTAGGACCTGTTTATTTTGAAGAAAAACAATTTTTATAAAAATAATCTTATTTGCTTATATTTATAATTATAAAATGTTAAAGGAATAGAGAAATGTTCTATTGGTTCAATGTTATATATAGAAAGTATAACGGAAAATAACATTTACTATTTTAAAGTGGAAGTTGTTTTCCTTCCACTATCATATTACTATGTATTAATTTTTTTAATCATAAGATATATAAGTAATATGAAAGTCCTTTACTTGTATAAAGCAAATGAGATTTGTCTGCGAAAAAATGTTTCCTAGTAATACAAATGGAGCCTTAATAACAACATAGGCATATCCCAACTTTAGCTAATAATGTGCCGTAGAAACAACTAAACATCACATCTTGTTTTATAAAATCAAGAAACAATATCACTTTTGCTTGGAACTATGATGAGTAAATTGTGACAATTAAATCTGGAACTATTTATCATACTTAAAACATGAGTAATGTTACTAGCATTTTCTTGTATTCACTCTCCCCTCACTCCCTTTCTAAATTAGGAAAATTTTGTTAACTCAAGTCTTTCCTTTTCACAAATAAAAAGCTTTCTTTCTTGATATGGAAAGGAAAGTGAGGAGGGAGTTAATTACAGGGAGTGCAAGTAGCATTATTTTTAAAACATTACTTAATATCACATGATCACTAGAAATGTAATAGGTCAAATTGTATTTTTTGCTCTCACTTTCATTCAAGTTTCAATAATATCCTATAACTTTTATTTGGATCAATTATATTTTCTAACTTTCAAAATGAGCACAATGTTAGACACTTTTGAAAAAAAAAATCTATTTTTCTGATGACAAAATCATATGTGATTGAATGGAATGATGAATAGGATATGGCAAGGTATTGAATGGACTAAAATGATAGTTTAAGTTATTGTAATCTCCAAATTCAAAATTACATTTTGTTCATTGTGAAACCAAAATCCAAATTTCTGTTATGAATTCTTAAAGTTCATTTGTAACTATGATGGATGGGGCACCAATGTACTACTTCTACGATGAAAGAGCTTTGATGCAAATATCGTAAATCATGGCACCAATGTACTACTTCAATGGATTTTTTTTTTCTTCCTTCTTTGATAGACCCTTGTTGTTTCTTGATTTTAAGCTTTTTTTAGTTTAACAGAGGTCCATCAAAGAAACTGATTTAGGCTCTCCTTTTAATCCATTTAGTGGCTTTCCATTATACAGTTAGCATTCAGTCCATCTATGTAGGATTTTGCTCTAAGAAAAATTGTTAATTTTGTAGTGTCTAAAATTACATTTAATTTTGAAACTTAAATAAAAATTAATATGTATTAATGAAACTCAAGTAAAAGTTAGAAGATAAAAAGTACAATCTATTCAAAGTGATATGACTTTATGTTTAATTCTGAGCATTAATCAAGTAAAGTATAATCTCTTACAAGATTATTGTTTTAATTACTTGAATCCAGCTGTGTATATATTATTATTATTATATATATATATATATAGAGAGAGAGAGAGAGAGAGAGAGAGAGAGAGAGAGAGAGGCACTCTTGCACGTGCATACTAATATAAGCATACATGCGGCTTTGTCTTCATACACAGATAACAAAAAAAATCTTTTATAGAAATAATCTTGTATTTATAATTATAAAATATTAAAATAATAGAGAAATGCTTTATTGGTTCAATGGTATAAGAAGTATGATGAAAAATAATATTCATTATTTTAAAGTAGAAGTTATTTTTCCCCACTATTATAATATCATATGTTATTTTTTTAATCAAAAAATATATAAATAACATAAAAATCATTTACTTGTATAAAGTAAATTAGATTTTTTCAAAAAATATTTTCCAATAATACAAACAGAGCCTTAATAACAACGTAGACACATCCCAACCTTAGCTAATAACATACCATAGAAACAAATAAACATCATATCTTGTTTTATAAAATCAAGTAACAACATCACTTTTGCATAAAAGTGTGATGAATAAATTGTAAAAATTAGATCTTGAACTATTTGATCATAATTAAAACATGAGTAATGCTACTAGTACTTGCTTGTATTTACTCTCTCTTGATTATTTTTTTATATCAAGAAAAATTTGTTAACTCAAGCTTTTCCTTTTACAAATAAAAAAAATTTCTTTCTTGAAATGGGAAAGAAAGTGAGGAGGGAGTGAATTGAGGGGAGTGCAAGTAACATTACTTTTAAAATATTACTTAATATCACAAGATCATTATAAAAGTAATAGGTTAACTTGTATTTTTTATTCTCACTTTCATTCAAGTTTCAATTATATCCTCATAACTTTTATTTGAATCAATTATATTCTCCAACTTTCAGAATGAACACAATATTAAACACTTTTGAAAAAATAATTGTTTTTCTAATGGTAAAATCATATGTGACTAAACGGAATGATGATTGGACAATGGCAAGACATTAAGTGGACTAAAATGATAGTTTAAATTATTATACTCTTTAAATTCAAAATTATATCTTGTTCATTGTGAAATTAAGATCTAAATTTCTGCTATAAATTCTTAAAAGTTTATTTGTAACTGTGATGGATGGGGCACCCATGCACAACTTCTACGGCGAAAGAGCTTTAATGCAGATATCATGAATCATGGCACCAATGTATTGCTTCTATGGATTTTTTTTCCTCTTTGATAAACCCTTATTGGTTGTTGATTTTAATTTTTTTTTATTTAACAGAGGTCCATCAAAGAAACTAATTTAGGATCTCCTTTAGTGACCTTACATTATACAGTTAGCATTTTGTCCATTTAAGTAGAATTTTTGTCTATTAAAAATTATTAATATTTTAGTGTCTCATATTATATTTATTTTGAAACTTAGAGATTACAATTGATCCAAATGAAAATTAGTATGTATTATTGAAATTTAAGTAAAAATTAGAAGATAAAAAATACAACTTATTCAAAATAATATCACTTTCTGTTTAATTCTAACCATTAATCAAGTAAAATATAATCTCATACAAGAATATTCCTTTAATAACTAGAAACCATCTATATGCATATATATATATATATATATATATATATACGCGCGCGCGCGCGCGCGCGCGCACGTACGTACCGACATAAGCATACATCCGGCTTTGTCTTTATGCGCAGATAACAAAAAACCGAAAGAAAGCAAACAATAAAACCGCATTAGGGTCATCACAGTTCGAAGATCACGAGAACACCTAAGGCACCTTATGTATGGAATATGTGTAAAACCTTATTATTCCCAACTATCCTTAATCGGCCGGCCCGAGATATATAGTTACTACATCTTCCACTCAAAGCACCCTATATCTATTGAGGAGCATTTTAATTGCAGACACTTATTAAAATGGCAGCTTCCTTTTCTCTCCCTAAATTCACCACTTTCTGCATTGCTCTCATCTGCATTGCATTGCTCGTTTTCTCGATGGGGTGGGCCCCATATGTGTATATTTGTTTGTGTTTATAGGATAATGTTTCAATTAGTATATAAAATTTTATAATTTTTATTTATGCAGACTTATAATTTTATATCAATTTTATATATAATAAGTATACCAAAAATTATCATTTTTTTCAATCTTACTTTTATATAAAAATTACAATTTTTAATAAAAAATATAAATATATATATATTGATACAAATTTTTTAAAATATGTACATTAGGTTTTCTATAATTCATGATGGGTTATAACTAATATTTTGTTTGTTTTGTTTCTATTATATATGCAGAGGTACAAATTATAGAAGCGAACGAGTGTAGTAGACTTAGTGGAACATTTGATGGGCCTTGTCTTCAAATATTGGAGAAGTTTTGTGATCAGACTTGCAAAGAAGCTGAGAATGCAATTAAAGGATTTTGCTTTTTGGACTTCAAATGTTATTGCAATTTCGAATGTTAAAGCCCAGAAACTCTTTCTTCGATTGATTTTTCATGAATTGATCAAGTAAGCGGAGCTGACAATAAAATGACACTTCAGAGTCATTGGTCTAGTGGTTTAAATAAAATGTTGAAAATTTAGATTTAAGCATCTTCATTGTTACTGTATCAAATGATAAAAATAAATAAAATTACATTTCATTGAATTGCACGGTATATTTGTTAATCTCATTCCTTTTTTTTTAAAAAAAAAAAATTCAAATAACTTAAGAAAAGAGAAAGTATAAAACTAGATTTGCAATCAGTTTCTATAGTAGTGATAAAATGGATTGATATCCATGAACCCATTCTAATCCATCCAACTTTTGGTTTATCCAAATTCATTTATAATGTTTAATGATTTAAATGGATAGATAGAATGTTTATTCATTAATAAAAGGATTATCATAGATCCATCCTTAATTATCTATTATTCATCAATCTTAATATTTTTTTATTCAACAATTAAAATAAATATTTAACAAAATAATTATTAAAGATTCATTCATACTTTGTACTACATTATAAATATTTTTCATTTATGTATAAATAATATATTTTTTCATGATAAATTTTTTATTAATCTGTCTATATTTATTGTTTAGATAATATTTTTATAGGACATAAATTTGATAGAACTATAGATATGATTAAATAATTTGAACTTGAGGTCTTCACAGTTGGGATGGGTTTGGTATAATTTCAAGATATCTCCATTGTCATTTCTTTTGATTTTCTCTATTTTCATTTTGTAACATAGCGTTGAGAGGTTTTCTATTTAATTATGAAATAACACATATTAATTAACTTATTTTATTGGGAACATGACAAAAGCCATTCAAGTTTAAAAACATGTAAAATTTTTGCAATATAGGATTAATATAATGAAATGTTGGATGAAGATAGGACACCAATGTAGCCCAAGATTTCACCAAGAAGAAGTAAATTGATTTTAGAATTTTACTGATTTGTCAAACCATTTTCAAAAACCCTTCAATATATTTTAAAATTTCAACTATTAGGAAACAAATGATCGATAATTTCACTAGTGTTATAAGTATTTCCCGGATAGCGCAAAACGGGTTGGCCAAGGCCCAATAAGAAGCTAAGTCCAGCTACAAGGAGACCCAAATCACTTGATGGACAAGGTCACCTAGTGAGGTGTCAGCTTGCTAAGCACGAATTTGAAGCACAGGCTAAGGATGAAGTTAGAACACAGCTCGCTAAACAAAACACAGTGTCCAGGCCACCTTTCAGCAAACTCATTTTAGATAGATCCAGTGATGAGATTGATCTGTGGCCAGCAAGTCGCTCAATGCAAGTTCAAGTCACTAAGGTAACGAGCTGAGCATAAGTACATAAGTTTAGTCATCAGCTAAGGGCACATATTCCCAATCGATAGCTTAGCCTCCAGAACCAACACATTAGCCTCCAATAGTCCAATAATGATTTGCTCAATATTTATTATCAGACACCAAACATTTATTGCTCGATGCGGTAAAAATAATCATTTTGTTACTTGTCAAATTACACTTGTAATCCTCCCCTCTCTTATAAATAGGGAGAACCTCTGCAAAACATATAGAAAAAAGAATGCATGCAGACACTCTGCCAGAATAGCAACTAAGGATTGTATCTCCGTTGAGTTTCACAGAGAAAACCATTACTCAAATTTAATACAACTCACCATGGATGTAAGAACTGATTGGCTTTAGCCGAACCACGATAAAAGCTTCTGGTGTTTGTTGTTCTCCTTCTTTCTTTCCCACTAGCTCACATTCTTAACTTGCAGTTTGGGGTAATACTAGACTTACACCTATTGACTGAATTTTATGGTCAACATTTTGGTGCTAGAAGGTGGGCCCCCACTATATTCTTTTCATCTTTGACATACTGTTGTAACTACAATGGTGAGAGAAAAAGCCACCAGAAGCACAGAAGCCACCACTAGCTAGATTGAGAGTCGATCATAGCCTTAACGAGATTCTACTACCCCATAATAGGTACTGTAGCCACAGCACCTCCCAATCCACACCAACTGGCTACCCTTGAAGTGAATAGAGCCCAAACTTGGTACCGGCACCAAGAAGCTCTTGAAAATACCATGAGGGAACTGGCAGACATGGTTAGAGCTTTGGCCCAGGCACAAGCCCAGGGTGCACAGAGACAAGTTGGAGTCACTGTGCCAAAAGGAGGATCCCAATAGCCAGGGCCTTAACATTAAGAACCTGCTAGAGTTGAACATCAGCGGGCCGACTCCATCCACTCATCTAATTCACAGTTAATATCAAAGATTCATAGGGTTTGCGAAGATGAGAGATACGATCAACAACGTGAGAGCTCGCATCAGGAAGAAAGCTCTACTAAAACGGACCATGGGCATAGGTCGGACTGCCACTCACATGGTCACGAGCATAGCCAAAGGCACAAGACCTCAGATCGCCATTCTTGTGGTCAATGAGATGATTTGAGCTGGCGAACCACTAGTCATTGGTTCGAAACTCAGGACCCTATGATTGTGGAGCTGCTTCAGAGGGTGGAGTAGCTAGAAAAAAGACTCATAGCCTAAAGTAGCCGAGACTTTTACAAGGAAAGGACACCATTCACTAAAGAAATCAAAATATAACCCTCTTCCTCGTAGGTTCAAGGTCCCCAATATCCCTTTGTATAATGGGGATAGTGACCCATATAGATATTTGGATGTATTCAATGTCCAGATGGACCTCCAGACCTCTTGCTCATTGGTGAAGTGCTGAGTCTTTCCTACCACTCTCGGAGAGATATTGTGAACCTGGTTCAAGAGTCTTCCAACTCGCAGTATTTGTAGTTGGGAGGAATGCCAAGTGAAATTCCTTAACTAGTATAGAGCACTAAAGAAACAACTCGCCCCATCTTGCCACTTAGCAACAGTCTTCCAACAAAAAGATGAATCACTTAAAGACTATATCACCCGATTTTGATGCAAGGTCAGTAACATGGAGAACCTATCGGACAAGAGTGTCCTTATAACTATCTTAGCTAGATTTTGCAAGGATGGGAAGCTATATGAGGATATATACAAGTCCTTGATGAAAAGTTTGGGTGAGTTCTACGAACGTGTTGCCAAAGAGATTCGATAGGAAGAAACCTTCAGCCCAAAGAAGCCTAACAGAAAGGAGGAGGTGAGTGGCTCCAAACGAGGCAAGAAGAGCGCTAGTAGCGGAAGAAGTAGGGAGAGCCAGAAGGATGACTCTAAAGGTTAGGCTATGAAAAAGGCTAGAAATGGATGGCCACAATGTTAAGGTCGCTATGACAGTTACACTATCTTGTCAGATACTCTCGATAGGATCTTTGTGATCGAGAAGGATAACAAAAACTTTGGGAGACCTAGACCCATAAAAGCTCCCCTCGAATGAAGAGATCAAAACAAGTTTCATGCTTACCACAATAAAGTTGGGCACAACACCTTAGACTGTTAGGCACTAAAAGATGCCATTGAGCACCTCATCAAGAGAGGTTGCCTGAGGGATTATGTGATGAGAACCTAGGACAACGAGCCCTACATCCTCAGCAATTAGGGCAGTGTTAGCAATAACAGACCCTAGAGCACCAGGAAATGCCTTCAGTGAGGATCATATAAACTATTCATGGTGGACCTCATATCACTAACACCTTGAATAGGTCACGTGATCACTATGTGCGGGCAGCGGGTCGCGTCCTACTTGCAAGTCATGTGAAATGTGAAAGACTTACCAAGAAATCTAGAGTAACCTTGGAAAGCATCATGCTCATAGAAGAAAATGCATGAGGGATCCATGCCCCTTACAATGACGTGATAGTTATCTGCGCTAAGATTGGCAACGCTGATGTAAGGAGAATAATGGTTGATATTGGCAGCTCTGTCAACATAATGTACAGAGGATGCTTCGACCAGTTGGGCGTGAGCACGAGCCAGTTAAATCCTTCCCCTGAGCCTTTTTACAGTTTCATAGGAGATGGAATAGTGCCGATAGGTCAGATTAGACTATTGATCACTCTGGGAGATCTAGATCACCAAGCAACTATTATGACAGATTTCTTGATTATAGACTACCCCTTAGCTTACAATGTGGTGCTGGGTTGACCTGCTATGAATGACCTGGGTGTGGTCGCATCTACTAGGATGCTTACTATTAAATTCCTAACCCTGAATGGAGTTGGATGCATGTAGGGAAAGCAACAAACCACCCGGTGCTGCTATGAGGATGTAGTCAAGCTTGAGACACAAGCAAAGAAGGTACATGTGGTATCTGGAGGAGATCCCCAAGCTACAAGCACCAAAGAGGTTAGCTATAACCTCGACCCTCGTGAAGTGGACATTGAACAAGCTACTAGTTCTATTGAAGAGCTCGAGGATGTCAAGGTTAGTGAAGCGGATACAAAAAGATGCCTCAAGTTGGGAAAGAGTTTGCCACCTGACGTAAAAGTGCAGTTAACTGAATTTCTCAAGGCCAATATTAATGTCTTTGCTTGTAACCATGAAGATATGGTAGGCATTGACCCTGGGGTTATGTTGCATAGGCTCAATATCAACCCCTAGTATAAGCCAATTTGTCAGAAGATGAGGCCAATGATCACTGAGCACTATGTAACGTTGAAAGAAGAGGTGGATAATGTTAGTCTGGATAGGTGCCCTAGGCCAATTTGATTGGACCCTATCGCATCCATGACTATACATTCTGTGGATTTGGATATTAAGGGTTGTATGTTCATCTTATGTTGAATTCATCGTGCATTGCATATTAAGATGAAGTCCATGGTGAGAAGTTAATTTATTCAATCAATCTTATAAGGGGTTATGGGATTGTAAGGGTGATTGTTAATGATATAAACTTCTACACTAAAATAACACTAGTTGAGATCTGATAACTGGCCATTATTAGATCTATTGAGACTGGACGCTAAGGTGTTTCTCATATGATGAGCAGCTGACCTCACAAGCTAAGATGTAAGCGAGTTACATCTGAATACACACGTGAACATGACCCAGTTAGTTTAGGGAAACATAACTAGTATTTGTGATCTTGTCTGACCCACTTGGAGATGCTATATGGAGCTATGTCAATGGTTAATCTCTAGTGGTGATCACATGACTGATCCTTTGACTTGAGATTGAGGGATGTCTTTTACATGGAAAGTTATGCCTGCTAGTGCGTTCGGTCAGCCAGGGGCATTTTCGTCTGAAATACAAAAAATTTTCAAACCGACCAACCGAACGTCCAACCGCCGGATCTGGCTGGGATAAAGCTAGAAAGAAAAGCTTTAAGTGAGAAGACCAACCTTTGGTCCAAGCGCACGGTAGAAGATGGCGGCGCGCATGGTGGAGAGTCACCAGATCTCCGGTCCACTTGTCCCGGCCGCTACAAGAAGCCACGCTGGAGAAGGAGGAAGCTTCCCAGTGCTAGCTGGCAGCTGCCGTAAGCCGGAGGGACGCAATCGCCGGAGGAGACGTCAGAGAAGACGAAGGGTCTGGTGGAGGAAGAAGAAACGTGGGCAGCTGAAGGCCAAAGGCCTTTCGGCCTTATATGCCTTTAAGGCAAAACGACGCCATTTTGCCAATTTTCCAAAATTTGCAAAACGGCCTTTGTAATTTTCGTAAATTGCAATTAGGCCCCTGGAGTTTAGGAAAACCCTTATCCACCCCAGAAAACTTCCACCACTTTGCGATTTGGTCCCTGGAAATCCAATTTCCAAAATTCAAGCATTCCTCATACTTCTCCATTTTGCGTGTGACCTAGTAGGCCCTCGAAATATTGGTAAAAGTCTAAAATGCCCTTCAAACCATTTGAAGGCATTTAATAAAATTAATCCAATTAATTTTATTTGTGATTAATATCTCCATATTTATCACGCCAGGACTTTAAGCTATCAGCGGGC
>JANHAO010027188.1:0-10898 GCA_026873985.1 Saraca asoca | reverse complement strand
ATTCAACAAATTGTTTTACAGAGATTGATGGAAATTACAATGTGTTAGTTTATATTTATAAGAGTGACAAAAATTGCATTTAGTAACTAAATTACATACGATTCGTATGTGGGTAAGTGACAATGATCAATATAATTTGATCATGTAAGGTTGGTAATGAATGCATATTTTACAAAAGCGAGTTATTCCTTTTATTTTGAAAACCAAATTTAGGTTCCCTTGTAGCTTCAAATCCAACAAAGACTTTCGCCCGCATGATAAAAAGATATTATTTAAATTCAAATTTTAATTTTCATCAATAATATTTTATTCATTTGAACTTAGTTAAAACTCTTCTTTTGATCACATAAATGTCAAAAATATTTTCATATTATTTAATTTGAATATTTCAAGGTAGTTGTTGCAACATTCCCGGCACATGATGTGGATGGATGGATTTCATGTATAAATAATGAGATTATATCATAAGATTAAAAGCATGAAATGCAAATTCAAAACGTGTGAGAATTCGAATAAATAAAAGGAGTTGTCACCAATTATTTTTAGCGGTACAATTGAAACACAAAAATAAGATCTACATAATTTAGAATTTGGGTTTAAGGGTTAATTATTTATAACAAAAGTTTTAATACCCTATGATGTTCGTATGTAAAACGATTACCTGTTTTTCCTAATGTTATTTTTCATTGAAAATTTATTGATTCGTTAAAAACATATTTATTTATATCCAATCCTTGTTTTATATAATATCAAAAGCAATATATGACTTAAATAAGTATAAGTGATTGAATGAGTCATTGATTAATTGGGCACGCTAATATGTTCATAACAACAACAATTAAGCAATAATAAAAAAAAGGAATTTATTTTCATAAAAAAGTTTTGATTTTGAAATTAAGAAAAATTATAATACAAGAGAAATTCATTTTTCCTGTGAAAAGAATACCACTTAATTAATGTTAAAATAATACAAACATTTTTCAATTTCATTTAGTTTTAAAAATTTTAAGGAAAAACTTATTTAAAACAAATTAAGAGGTTTAATATATTTAAATTCAAATTCTTCTAACTTCATAATCAAATTCTGATAAAATAAATGTCTCGTGAATATTGAGAACCATTATTATACCCACAATTAGATCCTTTCATTTCGACCCATCATAGGTATAACTTAAATTTTATTTGTATTAATTCGATATAGACTTAAAATAATGTATATAATGAAACTCGGCTGCAATATGTTACTAAGGTTATAAATAGTATTTAATTTAATAATAATACGACAATTGAGTGTAAAAACAATTTTCTAATACATTGTATAAATTTTATTAATTTGATAGGTTGTATTAATGTATTAATTTAATTAACATATTAGATTTATCCAACTTTATAATTATATCGTATAAAGAAAGTGCCTCAAAAATATTAAGAGATATTTTTATTGTATTTACAATGCAATTTCTCAACTTTTATCTATTATGGGTAGAAATTTATTATTTTTAAGTTGAATGAATACGCATGGAGATGTAATGACATATTTTAAAATATAGTGCAATATGTATGATGACTTTATGCATAACAATATTGGGAATTTTTTTTTAAAGTTTTATTAACTCACCCAATTTGACTTTTAAAATATCTATCACCTCAAGAATATTAAAAGACAAAGCGAACTTTTCAATTTGTTTTTAGTTTTTTGTGTCGTAGGATATTACACTTGAAAATATAAATAATAATTTATGATATATTGAAATGATCTATTTGTAATAATAAAATAAAACATAAGATGAATATATAAGTTAAACATAGAAATATCTAAACATAATCAGTATATCAGTAATTTAAAATAAAAAAATAATAAATATATATTTATATAAAGGTTACATGTGAAAATAATAAATATATAAATAAATACATAATAGGGGTGACGATGAACTTTTGAAAAAAAAAATAAAAAAAAAGAAAAAAAAAGAAAAATAAGGCGATAAGGCGGACAGACCTATTGGTTTCTGTCCAAGCCTTTGAAAAAAATAATAATAATAAAAACAAATTGTCACAAGTCCATACATACATACATACATACATACATACATACATATATATATATATATTATAAAAGAAAACAAAGGGGGAAAAACGGGAATAGTGTTTGTGTCACTAGTCCATATATTAAAAGAAGAAGAAGAAAAAAAGATACAAAGGCCAATCTTGGCCTGTTCAATAAACAAAAGTCAAGATTGGCTTATGTAGCTAATCATTTTCTTCTCTCTCTTTCATTTTCCTTTTACAACTCGATAATTACTTTCTCTTTTATTTTCTTTTTACAACTCCACAACTAAAAAGTTAGAATGATCAAGTTTAAATATAAGATAAAGAAAAGTACATTTTCACATTTTAAAGATTAGTATTAAGCACTTTCTATTCTGAGATTGAAATTGAAGGCTTTTTTTTTAACTTTCTTTTTTTTTAATTCTATCTCTTTTTTCCATCAATTTGATTTTCCTTTTTATAATTATCATCTTTTTTTGACAAATCATTCTTAAATAGCATGCTCATTTTTAATTTTGATTATTTCTACTCTTTCTAAAATATAATTATATAATCAAAAAATTAAAAATAAAAATAATAATAACAAAAAAATGTTATGTGCATGTATAAGGATGAGAAAGGATAAAAGAGATATACCAATAAATTTGAGCTGTGAGATTTGAAGATAAAGGTTTCTTGTTGTTGATCTCTTTTTTTTTTTTTTTGCTTTGAGAGAAAATGAAAATAATTTTTTTGTCTCCCCTTTTTTCATCCGAAAGCCCTCCATTTATTCAAAAAAAAAAATTGGTATTTTTTGTGATTTGATTTTTATTTGATTTCTCTTAGCTATAAGCTATTTCCTTTGGTTTACAAGTTATTCATCAATTATCATTGGATTTAAAATTGTTCTTTGATTTTGAGAAAGGTTGAATTGTGTGAAGAAGCTTACTTCAGGAAAATTTCTTGACTTAAGAAAGAAGTAAAAGATAGTGGAGGCTTGCAATAATAGAATGAGCACTTCTCAATTGAATTTTTTTTTTAAATATTTTCCTTGTATAAATTACACTAAATTTACTTAGTAGTTTTTTTTTTATATTTGTTATTTTTTATATTTGTTATATTCCTTTCAAATTAAAAAAATACTACTTTATGAGTGATATTTTTAAAATTTTTACTCTTACTAAAATAATAAAAAAGAAATAAAAATTAATCATTTTTTTTGGCATGTTTAGTGTCAATTAGTCATAAAACATATTAAATTCAGACAAAATTGGGTATTGACATCTACCCTTTTACTCATCCTTCTAGTATTAGAAGGTGGGTAAAGGTGTAGATGTCAATTTTCTAGAAAGAATAAGAAATGTCATGAGTTAACAACACATATGTGAATAGAAGACTATAAAATGAAAGAATGACAAGCTTCTCATTTGTTAGAATTGCTCTTAGTTGGCTGAATTTATCAAGAAAATAAAAAACCTACTTTTTACGAGCTCGATCCACCAATATTAGGTTTGAGTTAATAACTAGAATGTAAATGACCTACCTTTCATTGGCTCAGCCTGTCATTGCTAGGTTTCTGTTAACAATAGAAAGTAAAAGACCTACTTTTCATAGGCTTGACCTGCTAATGCTGGGTTTGAGTTAACAATTAAAAGTAAAAGATTTACTTTTCATAGGCTTCACTTGTCAATCCTAGATTTGATTTAATAATTGGATTGTAAATGACCTACCTTTCACAAGCTTGACCCACCAATATTGGGTTTGAGTGAACAACAAAAAATAAAAGACTTGTTTTTCATAGGCTTAACCCGCCAATGTTAGGTTCAACTTAGTAACAAAAAGTATAAGACCTATTTTTTATAGGCTCGACCCATCAATGTTGGGTTCAATGTAACAACAAAAAGGTTGATGCTTTTAGAAAAATACAACATAAAAGTGAACATGGTGTAGAACATAATGCATGTTTCAAGTTAAATAGACCAATTTTCTTTCTCCCTCTTTAATATTTTTTGTTTTTTCATTTTCGTCTCATATAAGAATCTCCTCAATAGTGTCATGGATGAGTAATGTCCTTTTTTATTACTGGCTGATAGAATTCTAGTATCTCAACTTTTTTATCCTTTGGTTGTTATTGATTTTCTTTGAAATGTGATAAGTTCCTCACCATTTTGTTGTGATATATTGGGATGGTCAAACTATCCCTTGTTGTCTTTTTTCTTTTCACTGAAATAATTTTGCTTACACTTGAATGCATGTAAATAACATTTTTCTTTTGATATTCCAAAAGACACTTTTCATATGATCAATTGCTTATCAAATAGTGGTTGAAGGAGTTAACCGCAAGCATCATATGAAAAGGATAACAAGAATAAAATTACCTAAAGTATCTAAGAAAATGGAACATTATTTGGACAATGAAGAAGATATACAATAGGATTCACAAAAATTGATCGAACAGGAAGCTTTTCATTATTCTAGTGAGAAGCCTTAAAAAAAAACTAATGCTACATGCATAATAATTTTTACTCTATCTGCATTGATAGGTTATGACAACTCATCTCTATCCATCTTCATCAGGATTAAAGCTCTTCTTGAGAAAGCTCTTTTCACGATGAAAGGCTCTTCATAATTAGGCATCCATTTACCACGACTATTCTTTTAAATTGGAAGTATCATTTTCAATACCAAGTCTTCTTCCTTGAATTGGCTAGGCACTTTCTTAGCATATGCTTTCATTAGCCTTTTTTGGTGAAGCTATCTGTGGCACAATACTATTAATCTTTTTCCTTCAATGAGAGTCAATTGATCATGCCAAGCACGAACCCGTTCTACCTCTTCTATTTGTGCTTCCATTAAAACTCTTAATGAAGCAATTTCGACCTTAATAGGAAGCATTACCTCTATGCCATACACTAAAGAAAATGGAGTGGCTCCCGTAGAAGTGCAAATAAAGGTTTGATAGCCATGGAAAGCAAATGGAAGTATCTCATGCCAATTTTTGCATGTTATTGTCATCTTTTGGATGATCTTTTTAAGGTTTTTATTGGCTACTTTTACAACTCCATTCATTTTGGGATGATACAACACTGAATTGTGATACTTTATCTTGAATTGTTCACACAGCTCTATCATCATCTTATTATTGAAATTTGTGGCATTATTAGTCACAATTCTTTATGGTAAGCCATAGTGACATATCAGATCCCTTTTTTTATGAATTTCTGAATGACATTTTAAGTCACACTAGGATAGGAGGTGGCTTCAACCCACTTAGTGAAATAGTCAATGGCTACGAGAATAAATTGATGTCTGTTTAAAGCTTTTGGTTCAATTAGACCTATGACATCAAGGCTCCATATCGAGAATGGCCATGGCATAGACAAGACATTCGGTGACATAGAAGAAGTTTGAATTTTGTTGGCATAGATTTGACACTTGTGACATTTCCTCACATGATTGATGCAGTCACTCTTCATTGTTAGCCAAAAATAGCTTGCTCTAAAAATTGTTCTTACCATAATATGCCCATTTGAATGTGTTACATAAAAACCTTCATGTACTTCTTTAACAATCTTTCTCGCTTCCATCGCATCAATGCACCTTAGCAAAATAGTGTTGTGATTCCTTTTATATAGTACCTCTCCATTAAAAAAGAAGTCTATTACCATTCTCCTTATAGTTGTCTTATCATTTGTTAAGGCCCCTTTTGGATATTACTTGCACTTTATGTGTTGATTGACATCATGATACCAAGGTTTCCCATCAAGCTCTTCTTCAATGCTTAAGCAATAAGCTTGCAAATCACGATCTTTGGTCTTGATAACATGTGTCTGATCATTGGCATTTACTTTGAATATAGAGGATAACATCGCCAACTCATCAATGATTTAATTATCTTCTCTTGGAATATAATGGAAAGTGATTTCTTTGAAATATTCTGAGAACTTCTCATGTGTCTGTGATATGGAATCAACTTGGTATCTTGTGTTTCCCTATCTCTTCTTAATTGGTATAGAATCTCAATACGCTTTTAAGACCTTGACTTTCAAATCTAATGTGGCTAGCATAACCATAGCACATGTCTCGTATTCAGTTATATTATTTGCACAATCAACGCATAGCTTGGGTATGAATGGGATAGTTTTCTCCTTAGAAGAAATTAAAATGGCACCATGCCTTAATGCATTGGAGGCTTCATTAAACAACAACATCCATTCTTTGTCCTTGGGTTATTCGTTATTATTGAATAGTGCCATTATGTCTTCATAGAAATTCACATTACATAGAACCACAGGTTGATTAGCCAAAAAGTTGGCAAGCACATTACCCTTTATTACCTTTTAGGTGACATAAACTATGTCATTTTCAAACAACAACACTTGCCATCGAGCAATTCTTCCCATTAGGGTAGGCTTGTCAAAGATGTACTTGATTGGATCCATCTTTGATACTAGCCATGTAGTATAACACAAAATGTATTGTCTCAAGTGATGAGCTACCTATACCAAGGCACAACAAGTACACTTCAAGAGAGAATATTTTGACTTATAGCCTATGAACTTCTTACTCAAATAGTATATTGCTTGTTCTTTTCTTCCTAATTCATTATACTACCCCAATACATAACCCATGGACTCTTCATGCACGATTAAGTACATAATAAGGGATTTTCTAGGTGACAGTGGTACCAAGACTGGAGGTGCTGCAAATACTACCTGATATTTTCGAATGCTTCTTGGCATTACTCATTTCATTGGATGGTTTGATTCTTATGCAAATGCTTGAACAATGGATAAAAAGTAATTGTCAATTGGGATATGAATCTAGTAATGTAATTCAACCTTCCTAAGAAACCTCAAACTTCATTCTTCTTGCATGGTATTTGCATCTCCAAAATAACACAAACCTTTTCAAGATCAACTTCCATTCCATTCTAATGACTAACCACAAACCCTAATTACTTCACTGACCTCACCCTAAAGGTGCATTTTGTAGGGTTTAGTTGAAGTTAAATCTTCCTTAGCCTTTTAAAAAGTTTCTGTAAATCAATAACATGATCTTTTTCACTTTTTGATTTGGCGATCATATCATCAACATAGACTTTTACTTTTTTATGCATCATATCATGAACTAAAGTTACCATTGCTCTTTGGTAAGTTATAATAGAATTTTTCAACCCTGAATAACATTACTTTGTAACAAAAAGTTCCCCACAAAGTGATAAAGGTGATTTTCTTCATATCCTTAGGATCCATCTTGACTTCATTATACCCACAAAAATAGTCATCTAAGGAAAATATTGAATTCCTAGCAGTATTATTAACAAGGACATTGATATATAGAATTAGAAAATCATCCCTAGAGCTTCTTCTATTCAAATCTCGGTAATCCACACACATCTGGACTTTTCCATCTTTTATAGGTACTTAAAAAATATTAGCAACCCATTTTGGATAATTGGTGATTGTAAGGAAACCAACATCAAATTGTTTCTTAACCTTGTCTCTGATCTTTAGAGGCATATTAAGTTTCATGTGCCTTAACTTTTGCTTCACAGGCTTACATTCTAGCTTTAATGGTAACTTATGGACAACTATATTTGTATCTAATCGTGGCATATCTTTGTATAACCAAGCAAATATATCCTTATATTCATAAAGAAACTTGATCAAGCCTTTTTATACATCTGAAGTAACAATCATAACTTCCTTTTTATTTTCCTTTCTGCCCAGATTAATTATCTCAACTAATTTTTTATGAGGTTGGATCTCTTTCTCCTCTTTCTCAACAAGCCTTAAGAGTTTCGAGAATAGGTCAATCTGTCCTTCTTCTTCAATCTCACTATAATCAACAAGATGATCAAAGTTATATGTAAAGGTCATAACACTATCATTCTCAAACGAATCACTCTGAACCCTAACACTATCATTCCTAAAAGAATCACTCTGAAACCTAAATTTAACAAAAACATATAGGAGGGAAAAAAAGGATCAAGTAAGCAAATATAGAATGGAATTCAAGGAATAAAAACAATGAAACAAAAATAAAAATAATAAATAAATAAATGAATAAATGAAAACATAAATGATGGAAATCAAACATGAATTTTTATTTAAAGTGGACATTAGAATGAAACATGTAAGTCCATTTTACAAAAAGCATCCTAAGGCTTTAGGTAGAGCTTGAAGTGGTGGAAGTATAAAATTACTTTGAATGAAACTCTATAACAATGGGAAACTAGGAGAAAACCCAATTGTTGAGTGTGAAGTTTGGGGAGAAAGGGTATGCAAAACCAATACTTTCAGTGGTGAAGAGTCCATCCTTGATTGCTAGAATTTGGTTAGGGAAGGTGATTCCTGCACTCTAAAAGCTTTATTTGATGTCATATATAAGAATTCTTTCATCTTTGAGCTCTCGATTTTTTAAGCATGCCATCCTTTTTTCTTTCTTTTCACTGGCAACCATCGTCCTATTTGCTCTTGTAGGCTTGTATCCCAATCCAAACTTTTTAACATTTCTGGGAAGTTTTAGATGTTCCTTTTCACCTTGCCTATATTTCCCCAATTCATCACCTAGTTTAAACCCATCTTCCAACGTGACCTTGGCCATCATCATAGGTGTCATAGGTAGATGTGACTTTAGGATTCGAGCTCCTTCTCGAATGTAAGAAGTATTAGCAATTTCAAAAGTTTGGAATGCGCTCTCAAAAGCATCCTCCGCAACCTCAATATATGGAGTAAATGTTGATTTCAATATGAGCAGATCTTCTTCTCCTGATACAACCACCAATTTATTTTCTATAATGAATTTCACATTTTGGTGTAAGGTCGAGGGTACCACCCCTGTTGAATGAATCCATGGTCACCTCAAGCAAACAATTGTAAGTTGGCATGATGTCTATCACTTTGAACAATATATTAAAGACATTTAGGCTGATTTGAATTGGGAGTTCGATGTCACCAACCTCTTTTCTTGTATCATCGAAGGCTCTCACTACCATAGTGTTAGGCTTCATGTGAGATCTATCGACTGGGAGTTCAGACAAAGTTGATCATGGCATCACATTTAGTGAAGAGCCATTGTCTACAAGAGTTCTTGCTATGATATGGTCTTTGCACTTTATACATATGTCAAGTGCCTTATTGTGCCTCATTCCTTCATATGGTATCTCGTCATCAGGGAATGTAAGATAATTATTAGTCATGATGTTACCAATAATACCACTAAGCTTTTCAAGGGAGATATCATGATAGACATGAGTTTAATTCAACACCTTCATTAACATCTGCCTATGTGGCTTAGAATTCAAAAACAATGACAATAATGAATTCGAGCAAGTGTACGATTCAATTATTCAATCACTTTGTACTCACTTTGCTTAATGAGTTTCAAGAATTCACAAGATTTCTCTTTCAACACATTTTTCTTTAATGTTTTCACTACTACAAAATTGGTCTTTAGCAATAGCTTGTCTAAAACCGCCGCAAAACCATTGCTAAATATGCATATGAATCACACTTAAGTTGTCCAGCTCGATGCTTGTGGAAAATGAATTTTAGAAACAGTTTTCTAACGACGATTGTGTTAAATTGTCTCTAACAAATGCAAAATTGATCATTAGCGGTGGTTAAAGGGTGGTGGTTCACCTAAACCGCCTCCAAGAACATGCTACAGTCAAAATATGTTACCTACCAGTAGTTTCACACAATCACCTCTAAACACACACACAATTTTTTCTTGATACACTACAAAACATTTCTTATTTCCTCTTTTTTTTTTTTTGCCTCAGCTTTCTTCATCTTTCACCTCAAAAAAACCCTCAATTTCCCCAACTCTCAAATTTCTTGCCCGTTCACTTTCTTTTCAAATTTCTGTGGCTAAAAGCGGCGATCTTCTTCGCTTGCTGCTTCGATCCTGTTTGGCGGTGGCTTTTAAGCAGCGGCAAGTCCCTAAGCTTTCGTTTTATTTTAAAAGGTCAATGGCTCATGTTCAAGTTAGCTTTAATCACTCATGCATGGACCTTAGAGGCACGATGATAGTGATAATGCCACTCGATTTCTAATTTCAGACACTAGTTGGCTGTATAATGTACTCTCAGATATAATTAGCTAATGATGCCATTTCGCACTCTGTCAAATTCTGTGCAGTGTAACTCTTGAATACATATTACATATTTCATATTTATTATACCTATGTTTTTAGTTAGATTTAGCTTTACTGTCAATGACATATTAATTTGATCATATTATCATAATTTTTTCACCGATGTTTATTTGCGCCACGTTCTTCTGTAGACATATGGCGTTGTATTATGCTATATAGAGGATTTATCGTGGCGAAATTTTTATGTACAAGGAATAATCTATGGCTCTCTAAAATTTGTTCCCTGTATTGGGAATATCAATTGTATGATGTACTGAGTTTGAATACTGAGATAATTTTCTAGGAGCATTTTTTCCTAGCTCTGCTGTGGGCCGACAAACAGAGGAAACAAAGGAAAACACAAGTAAACAAATAGCATTGAATCTAGTGACTGAGCTGACAATTCTCGTATGATAATGAGAATGGACATGGCTGACAAGGAGAGAGTTCTGCTTCCTCAGTTTTTTCCTTGATTGTACTAATAATATTTAGGCATTTGGGATGCATGATTCTTGTCTAATTAAAATAATACAATTGTTTGAACATTTTTGACACAGGAATAGACCTTTTGTCGTGTTAACAAAGCAGATAGGCCCCCAAGCATCTCTCATGTCTCCAATAGGATCCTTTAAGTTTCAATTGCAAATGCTTTCTGCCACTTTAATACTTGTAATTGATTAAATTGCTATGCTATGTAATCATTTGTTCATCATTTTCTTTCTGTCCTT
>JANHAO010027187.1:0-10905 GCA_026873985.1 Saraca asoca | reverse complement strand
TAAACTCAGCTGCAAACATGACAATTTAACTCTTAAAATGCTAAGTATGAGGACAATTAATTGTGTCAAATCTTGTGTTATCAGCCTCTGACCTCCTTGCTTGCTCCCTGCAAACAGATGCCCGTATGGAGTCCAGTCAGCCACCAGAAGTGTGTCAAACCAATTTGATAGCTCAAGCCTCAAGATTACACATCAGCTCCTCAGAAATCTGACAATGATTTACCCAGCATTTATTGTCCGATGGCAAGCATTTAATGTCATAAGTAGTAAAGATAATCATTCTGTTGATCATGAAATTACATTTGTAACCTTTTCCCTAACTATAAATAGAAAGGGAGGGACCATCATAGGATATAGTGAAAAATACATGCAGAAACTCTACTGGTAAAAAAAAGAGAATTCCTTGTGTAGGAGCCTTAGTGAGAGAACACCTTGCCTATTATAAGAAAGTCATATAACTATTGTAATCTGATCTAAAAAGACCTTCTGATAGTGAATAAAAGAAGAACAATGTGGACGTAGGAGCCAAGGATTAGCTTTAGTCGAACCACGATAAACTCTCGGTGTTATTGTTCTCTTTCTTCCTTCTCTAACTTTCATCGCCATTATCTCTTCTTTCTTCTTAACTTGCAGCTAGGGGTGTCACTGGTTAAAACTAGTTGACTGGATTTTGGTGTCAACAACTATCGATTATAAAGTCAAGATCCATGCAAATGGTTCTATAGAATGATATAAAGCTAGATTTGTTGCCAAGGGTTATACAAAGGAATATGGCATTGATTTTGAAGAGATTTTTGCTCTAGTAGCTTGTTTCACTTCTATATGGAGTCTAGTTGTTGTTGTTGATATTAAGCAATGGAAGTTATCTCAAATGGATGCTTTTCTCAATGGGGATATATTTGAAGAGGTGTACATACAACCTCCTCCTAGTTATGATCATCCACCTCATAAAGTGTGTCGCTTATGCTTGTGGACTCATGGAAGACCTCGGGCATAGTTTGCCAAATTTAGCTATACTATTTCTTGATTTGGTTTTCAATCCAATCCTCAGGATCATGCATTGTTTTATTTGAAAGACTACTCAGGGGTATACATTACTTTTTCTTTATGTAGATCAAATTGTTGACATCTTCATGAAGGCTCACTTCCCAAGCTGGTTTCATGATCTACTTTCCAAACTCCAAATAGTAGATCTTTTACCACTAAGTTCTAGAGGGATGTTAGAATATTAGATTGATTTATTTCTTATTATAGATTGTAGTAATTAACATGATTTCCTCCTACATTAGAGCTCTTAATTTAGCATATTAAAAAGCCTTAGAATTATCTCCCTAATTAGCTATCTTCTTTATTTAGCCTAGGACTTTTGTGTATAAATAGCTTGTATAATTCCTTTAGAATTAGCTCTTTAATTAGCTATCTTCCTTATTAGCATATGACTTTTGTATATAAATAGCTTGTATAATTCATATACAATATAGACAATAAAATACAATTCTATATTCTATTATATAATTTAGGGCTTACTACCCTATCTTCTACTTTGAACATATCAATTACTCCCCTTGTAAAATATTCTTGTCCTCAAGAATAGAAGGTGTAAGTTAGTAGGAAAATAAGGGAATTAGAGTAAGAAGGTCTGACACTTAATCTGAGTAGCCTCCTTGATTGGAACATGGGACCATTGGACCATTACCTTAGTGATTGGTTTGTTGCCCTACTTCTTTAGTCTTTTACCTAAAATAGCAACTGGAATTAAGGGAATAAAGTTTGCAATAGGAGTAAGTGTTGCAAATACTCCACAAGAACCATGGTGTTTCTTTAGAAGGGAGATATGAAAAAAGGATGCATCTTAGAGCCAAGTGGAAGCTCCAAATGGTAAGCAATTAGACCAATTTTTTCCAAAATTTTGAAGGGACCATAGTAGGGCATAAAATTTGTGGAAAGCATGGTTGGCCATAGAAGCTTGCTTATAAGGTTGCACTTTGAGGTAGACAAAAGTCCCAATCTCAAATGCCTTTTCAAAATGATGTTTGTTGGTTTGGACTTTCATTCTTACTTAAGCTTTTTGCAAGTGATCCTTAAGGAGTTTGAGAATCCATTCTTTGGAAATCTATTACTTTAACTATTGAATCTTGAATGAAATAAAGGACAAAAAGGGTGGGTGGGTAACCACAGAGTTCCTCAAATGGGCACATGTTGATAGCATGATGGTGGTTTATGTTATACCACAATTTTGCTAGACAACCAAGAGGACCACTGTTTGGGGGTATAATTAATCATCATGCAAATAGTCATCAGGAGTTTTGTTGACTACCTTAGTTTGACCATTTGCCTAAGGGTGGTAGGTTGTAGATTTCAAAAGTTGCACTCCTTGGATTTTGAATAACTCATTCGATCCATAAGTTACTCATAAAGATAGGACCTCTATCAGTTATGATTTTAGAAGGCATGCTATTTAAATTGTAAATGTGGTCTAAAAAGAGTTTGACCTCATGAACAACTGTTAAAGGATGTCCTAAAGGAAGAAAATGAGCATATTTAGTAAGTCTATCTATAACCATTACTATGACAGATTTTCCTTGAGAAAGTGGAAGACTAGTGATAAAGTCCATGGAGATATCTTGCCAAGCTTGAGCTAGAAAGGTCAAGGTTTATAAGAGTCCTAGGTAATGAGTTAACTGTAGTTTGAATCTTTGGCAAGTGGCACATTCTTTTACAAAGGACCTGACTACCTTTTGCATTCCTTTCTAGTAAAACACAGTAGCAAGCTTTTGATAAGTCACATGTACTCCACAATGACCTATGGAGTAGAATTATTAAAAACAATTTAGTAGATGAGATTTGAGATACATATTTGTTCCCGCCACTAGTTTCCCTTTGCATTTTAAAACTCCACTTAACCACTGGTATTTAGAAAAAGTTGTAGGACCCTTGATGAAAGCTTGAATATTAGATTACAATTGGGAGTTCTGTCACACACTAGTTTAAACCTGACCAAGGAAGTTAGAATTAACAGAAGAGATAGCCTTAAGTGTGGAATTTGTAGCCTTCCTAGAAAGAGCATCAATTATAGAATTTTCCTTGCCTGCTTTGTACTAGACTTCATGGTTAAAGCCTATAAGTTTCTTAAGCCACTTTTGTTGGAAGGGAGTAGAAACTTGTTGCCCCAATAAGTGTTTCAAGGGTTAATGATTTGTTCAAATAATAAAGTAACTGCCTAGGAAGTAAGATTGCCATTTCTTGACTACATAGACCAATGCAAACAATTCTCTTTCATAGGTGGACATGGCTTGAAACTTTGGGTCCATGGCCTTACTAAGAAATGCAATAGGCTGACCTCCTTTCATTAAGAAGCTCCAATACCAACACTTAAAACATCGGTTTCAATAATTAAAGGTTTGGCAAAATTAGGAAGTGCTATGATAGGAGCAAAGGTAATTGCCTTTTAAAGGGTAGCAAAGGTAACTTGAGCATTAGAGGTTCATGTGAATAACTCTTCCTTTGTCAAATGATTAGTGAGAGGTCAAGCTATCTTGCCATAACCTTGAATAAACCTTCTATAATAACCAGCGAGTCTTGAAAACCCTAAAAGTTCCTTCATATTAGTTGGGGTAATTTTGGTTGGATCAGAACCATTCTCAAACTAGAGACAATATGGTTCAAGTATTTAACTTGTTGGTGTCCAAAATATTGTTCTTAAGAAAGAGTTTGGGAGTTCTATATAGTTCAAGGTAGTTTTTAAGTGACTCATATGCTCCTCCCAAGTCCTACTGTAAATGAAAATATCATAAAAGAAAACTATAAATTTCCTTAAAAATGGCTTGAATACCTCATTTATAAGGGCTTGAAAGGAAGCTAGGGCATCAAATAAGTCAAAGGGCATAACCACCCATTCGTAGTGTTTTTAATGTTCCAAGTGGACTTGTGATAAGGGCAAGGGCCAAGAAGATGGAAGAAGAAATCCAAGGACTTTGCCATGCATTTTGGAATACACAAGAGGGGCTTGGGCTTAGAGGTTCAAGGGCCATTTTCTCAAAGGCTAGCCATCCACTTGAGGGGCCGGATGGGAGCCATTTTAGAAGCCTTGCAACTGGCTAGTTTTGGACAACCAAACTATCACTTGTGACTTGTCTTTGTACATATTTTTAGGCTGTTATTTTGTATTGTTCTTTAGGTTATCTTTGACCTTATTATGGCTTTGTGTTGGGGTTGTTTGTTCCCCTGTTATTTCCTTTATTTTTTTGGGTGAATTAAGACTTGGGTTTGTGATGTTTTTTGGCTATGTGACATCTATAAGTTTTGGCCATCCCTTGTTGAAGTTTTGGCTAGCATTGTTTCAGCTGATTGATTGGCCTTGTCTTGGACTTAATTAGCTTGTTTATTTAGTTATTTGTTTGAGTGTTTAGTTGGGCTTGTTAAGGACTTCTAACCCAGCTCATAATTAAGCCTAATTGCTAAGAGGGGAGGTATGTTTCCCTCACCATTTAGATTAGACAAATTGAGAATTGAAGAGTGTTCTTCTTTAAGCAAGTGCTCTCCTAGGATTCTTAGTAGAACTTGAAGACTTATCAAAGAGTTTTTCTCTTTGTGATGTAAATCTTCATCATTGATCACTCTTGTTTTATCTTTTTAGAGTGTGGTGTGAATATCCTTCTTTTTCTTTCAATTTTGATGCTGAATTTGCTGAATTGGGGAATCTCCAAGGGAGATCACATCAGTTTGGTATCAGAGCTTCAGCTCTCCTAATTTAGGTGATATCTCTTCAATTTTTCCTTGTTTTGCTTTAATTTTCCTTCCAATTTCTTGCTACATGTCTATGAATTTTGATGTACATCTTTGACCTCAATTATGTGATTAATTGGTGTCCAAATGAGTTAGAAATGTTGTTGAATTTTTTTGCTGAAGCTAATTAATTTTTGCTATTGTTTTGGTTTGATTTTTCCCCATTTTCTACATCAATTTTGTGCAGAAAAATTTTGTGATTTTGTTGCACACTAAATTTTGGATGTTAGCTTTGTTTGAGTAATTTTTTTTAGTTATTTTGCTTCATTTCTTTTTCATTTCCTTGCTTTTTGTAGTGAAGGTTCAATTGAAATTTTTGTAGAATTCTTATCTTGTTCTTTGTTGCAATCCAAGCGTTTGTTGATTTGTTTAAGAGTCCTTTTGCTTTGTGTTTGTGTGTTAATTAGTGTGGGAATCAATCATACATCTTTTGGTGTGATTGGAACTATTTGTTCCCACAATTGCATTTGTTGTCCTATATTTTGCCCTATTTTGGCTGAAACTCTGGCCTAATTTTCCAAGAATTTTGCTGCTGTCTTAGCTTAGTGTTGATTGTGTTTTGCTCCTTAGACATATTCATTTTGAGTACAGATAATGGGAAATTGATTTAAGCCAATTTTGATTGAATTAAAGTGTCTTTGGGCTGCTCAAACTTTTTGCTAAGTGCTGAAAAACTAAAATTCTAGACAACAAAGAGAATTATGGAGAAAAACAAAAGAGAGTTGAAGAAACAATAGTGGAAAGTCAAAATCAAAGAAAAGAGAAGTGTGAAAAGGAAAAAAAAACAAAAGAAACAAAGAAAAACCAAGAAAGAATAAAGGAAAAGAGCAAAAGAAAAATCACAAGAAGAAGAACAAGTGTTATCCAACACAACAAAAAAATTCTGCAACTTTTTAAGCATAATCCTAGTCAATCAAGTGAGATGTTTTAAGTCAATTTCCTTTGTAATTAACTTAAATATGTTTTTGTTGGATTGCATGATCAAAATACTAGCTTAAAACTCAAAGTGTGGTGCAATTGTTTTATTTTTCCCTTATTTTCCTTTGGAATACCCTGAAAAAGTTTTGCCATACCCTAGAAAAATATTCTGTTTTGGCCAAAATTCAATACCCTTGTGTTGCCCAATTCCTTTTGTGTTTCTTGTTCATTCTTTGCTTCTTTGTTCTTGTGGTTTATGCTACATTTTAGTGATTTGAGTGTTATGTGGTTTTGATTACTACATTATGTAAACTCCAAGATTTTGCCACTTAGTTCTCATAGGACTCAAAGGAGAGGATTAAAGTGGTAAAAGGCAAGAGTGTGTGAGCACAATAGAGGGCAAAAACCTAATTGTGTGAACAAAACATGAGTGAAGTGATCAAAAACACTTGAGAGCATTTGATTTGTGAGGTCTATATTTTCTGATGCAAAATTTATTTCTTGCTCAAAGATGGAAGGTGGAGGATCTTAACTCAATGAAGTCATGTTTACTCTTAGAGCCAGGCAACAACAATTTGACTTGGTGAAAGAATCACAAATGTGGAACAAAGTAGACATTCCCATGAGAGAAGAACTAGAAAAACTCATGATCAACATGGAAGTAATGAAGGGGATTAGAGGGCTGAAAAAGAAGAAGGGTGGATTTAAAACTTCACAATATCAAGATAACCATCCCATCTTTCCAAGGCAAAAGTGATCTGAAAGCCTTCCTTGAATGGGAGAAGAAAGTAGAGGTAGTCTTTGATTGTCACAACTATTCAGAAGAAAAGAAAGTAAAATTGGTTGTTGTAGATTTCATTGATATCATTTGGTGGGATCAACTTGTGCAAAGTAGGAAAAGAAACTTAGAAAGACCCGTGGCCACTTAGGAAGAGTTGAAGAATATCATGAGAAAGAGATATATCCCTTCACACTACTATAGAGAGTTGTATTAAAAGCTGTAAGGCTTTACTCAAGGTTCCAAGAGTGTTTAAGACTACCATAAAGAGATGGAGGTTGTAATGATAAGAGCAAATGTGGTGGAGGATAAGGAAGCTACAATGGCATGATTTCTTCATGGCTTGAACTATGGCATTGCTAACATTGTTGAGTTACAACACTATGTGGAACTTGAAGACATGGTACACATGGCAATGAAGGTGGACAGGCAAATTAAGAGAAAGACTTCTTCTAAGGGTGCAAATCAATCAAGTTCTTTTTGGAAGACTCATTGGGATAAAAGGCATTATTCAAGAGATTTCCAAGCTACCAAAAGGAACTTGGCCATGACTTCCTCAAAGCCAAAGGGTGATGATGTTAAGGGCAAAAGCATAATGGAAGTGCCACAAAAGCAACGAAACATAAAATGCTTTAAATGTTTGGGGCATGACTATTATGCTTATGAATGCCCTAACAAAAGGGTCATGATATTGAAAGCCAATAGGGAAGTTGAAATGGTTAATGAGCAAGAAAAATAGGAAGAAAGCCCTAAGTCAAGTGGTAAAGAGAGCAATGATACTTGTAGTATGGTGGTTGAAGGAGAGACACTAGTGCTAAGAAGAGCCTTGAGTACCCAAATCAAAGAAGGTAATGAAGAGCAAAGAGAGAACATCTTTCACACTAGATGCCATGTCATGGGAAAGGTATGTAATGTGATCATTGATGGGGGAAGTTGTGCAGATGTTGCTAGCACAATCTTGGTTGAAAAGTTAGCTTTGCCTACCCTAGCTCATCTTACTCTTTACAACCTTTAATGGTTGAATGAAAATGGGGAGATAAAGATCTCAAAACAAGCACTAGTTTCATTCTCTATATGGAGGTAGAAAGATGAAATCTTATGAGATGGTGTTCACTTATATTTTGCTTGGTAGGCCATAGCAATTTGACAGACATGTCATACATGATGGCTACCTATATCATTATAGCTTCAAAAAGAACAACAACACAATCAATCTTATACCCCTCACCCTAAGTAAATTCTAGAGGATCAAATAAAAAGATAAAATAAAATTAGTGAAGAAAAAGAGAAAATCAGTGAAGAAAAAGAGAAAAAAGAGTGGTAAAAAAGAGTTGAGAGCAAAAGAGAAATAAGAAAAAAAGAAGTGGAGTATTTTTGCCGAGACTAGTGACATTAGTCAAGCCATGTATATGGATCAGCCTATGCTAGTCTTGTTATGCATGGGAGATTATTTGAATGATAACCTTGATTCTAATGCTTTACCTAGTGCTATTGAATCTATTTTGTAAGAATATCAAGAGTTGTTCCCCAAGGAATTCCCTCATGGCTTGCCACTTATAAAGGGAATAGAGCATCAAATTGATTTCATTCCTAGAGCCCCCATTCCAAACTAGCCAACATATAGAACCAATCTTGAAGAGGCCAAAGAAATCCAAAGACAAGTGGAGGAGCTCATGCAAAAGGTTATATTAGAGAGAGCATGAGTCCTTGTGCAATTTTGGTCATACTAGTGCCTTAGAAGGATGGATCATGATGTATGTTGATTGTCGCCTAATCAACAAAATCACTATAAAGTATAGACATCCTATCCCTAGGCTTGATGATATGTTAGATGAATTGTATGGTTCTTATGTGTTCTCAAAGTTTGATTTAAAGCATGCTTATCATCAAATTAGAATGAAATTGGGTGATGAATGGAAAATCACATTTAACACTAAGCATGGTTTGTATGAGTGGTTAGTTATGCCTTTTGGTTTGACTAATGGGCCCAGTATGAGATTAATGAACCATGTCTTAGATGCTTTCATAGGAAAATTTGTGGTTGTCTATTTTAATGATATTCTCATTTATAATAAAAATGAATATGAGTATGTTGAGCATTTGAGATGTGTTTTGCAAAGTTTGAAAGATGAAAAATTTTATGCAAACTTTGATAAATGTTCTTTTTTCTTGAAGAAAATTTATTTCTTGGGTTATATGGTAAGTAATAATGGCATTGAAATGGATGAGGAAAAAGTGAAAGCCATTAGAGAGTGGTCAAGCCCTAAAACTGTGAGTGATATGAGGAGTTTTCATTGGTTAGCTAGTTTCCATAGGTAGTTTATAAAAGATTTTAGTACCATAACTACCCCATTCATTAAATTGGTTATGAAAAATGTGGGATTCAAGTGGGAAAGTGAGCAAGAGAGAGCATTTAATTTGTTGAAAGAAAAATTGTCTTTAGCCTCTTTGCTTGCTTTACCTAATTTTTCTTAAGCTTTTGAAATTGAATGTGATGCTTTGAGACTTAGTATTAGAGCTATTTTGATGTATGAAAAATGTCTTATAGCATTCTTTATAGAAAAGCTTAATGGTGCTGCCTTCAACTACCTAACATATGATAAAGAGTTTTATGCTTTGGTTTGGGCTTTGGAGACTTGACAACATTACCTTTGGCCAAAGGAATTTGTCATCCATATCGACCATGAATCTTTGAAGCATTTGAAGGGTCAAGGGAAGTTGAACCATATGCATGCAAAATGGAAGAAATTCATTAAGACATACCCTTACACCATCCAATATAAGCAAGGTAAAGAGAATGTGGTAGCCAATGCCCTTTCTCACAGGTATACTTTCATTTCCACTATGCATGCTAAATTGTTAGGTTTTGAGCACATCAAAGATTTGTATGTTGATGATCATGACTTTTCTAGTGTGGTCAATGCTTATAAGAAAGTTACCTTTACAAAGTACTTTTAGTGGATAGCTTTCTTTTTTAAGGTAATCAATTGTGTGTGCCTAAGGGTTCTTTAAGGGTTTTGCATGTTAAAGAAGCATATGGGGGATTAATGGGATATTTTGGTATTGCTAAAACTTTGTCTATCTTGTAAAAGCATTTTTATTGGCTATACATGAAGCATTATGTGGAAAAACTTTGTGAAAATTGTATCACTTGTAAAAAAGTTAAGTCTAAAGTCATGCCGCATGGCTTTTATACCCTACACCCTATTCCTAGTGAACCTTAGGTGGACATTTGAATGGATTTTATACTTGGTTTTCCACGGTCTAACAAAGGGAATGATTCAATTTTTGTTGTGATTGATAGATTCTCAAAATGGCTCACTTCGTTCCATGTAACAAAACTAATGATGCTACTCATTGTTAGCCATGCTATCATGTCTTCTTCAGTTTTGATGTTGAAAAATAATTTTAATTGATGTCACAATCTAACTATGCATTTTTAGTATTTGTTCATTTTATAAATTCAAGGTTGATCAAGTGACATTTAAGAGATCCAATATAGACTTAGTATTTTTATTGACTTTTCTAGGATCTTTTGTAAATATGCTCTAATCAAATTTGATCCAAATTAAGTTTTTAAAAATAGTTAAATTGAGGTAGAAATAAATCAATTGAAATGAGCTTAAGACAAATATTCTCTAACTAAGTTTTTAAATGCATCTTCACAAGTAGAATTTTTATAAAAACTATTTTTCACTATGTGAATCGATTCATACTGAAAATCTTGTGAAATGTACTTGAATTGATTAGGTAATCAATTCATGAAGAAAAGTTTTTAGAAAATGCTTTTACCAAAAGTTAGAAATATTCTAAATCGATTAGGTAATTGATTCATGACCTTTTTATATAACAGACTAAATCGATTCATGCATTAATTTGGTCATGAATTTCTTTATGATCTTCATAGGCGAATCAATTCACAAATTGATTAATTAGTTGATAACTTCTCTGAATCAATTTATAGCTTAAAAGTTAGTTATTTTTCAAAAGTCGGTTATCACAACTATAAATAGTCTTCAAGCCTCATTTCAAAATAGTGAGATTTTCATATCAGTTTCTCTTAACTTTAAGTGCAAAAATAGAGAGAAAACCTAAGCTAAAATAGATTCATCTCTACCTCTTCAAACATCAATTGATTAAGGATCTTGGATCAAATCTGTGAAGATCACACTCTAGATAATTGAGATATTCATTCAGTTGTATTATTGTATTCTCTTACCTATTCTTGGTTTAATTTTGAGATTTCTAGGTTGATAGAAATCTAAGATGTAAAGGAAGAGATTGATCTTCCCTTTGCATCTTCTTTAGTTGTGAGGTTGATTACTGTCAGGTCCCAAATAGGTAAAATAAAAATGTGATAGACAATTTATATAGCGGAATTAGCTTGGATCTTGCCCCTGTCTCGTTGGAGACGCAGTATACAA
>JANHAO010027186.1:0-10912 GCA_026873985.1 Saraca asoca | reverse complement strand
GGAGTGTATTTGTTGTGGAAGCAGAAGAAACTCTGAAAGATAAGAAGCATGAAATCAAAAGGAGAAACAATCTCATTGGGTTTTCGTTTTCAGCCATTGTTTCAGCAGACAATCAAAAAAGGATATAAAATTGCCACCAGTTCACACCATGACAAATATATATATCACCAGTTCACACCGTGACAAATATATATAAGTGTTTGAAATTTGTATTCGCTTCCTAGCAGGTTGGCCCTTTCCTCTCTTTCCTGGATATGTCTCAGATGGAGACATTTGAAAATGCAAAAGTTTAAGATGACTTGCTAACAGGTTTGAAGACTTTTCTTCGTTTCGTGCCTTAATAAAGTTATCATATCCCTTCCAACCAGAGAAATTTGTAATTATATAAGAACATAATAACATTTTCACAACTTTTTCAATACAAATGCCTCACGTGTCAATTTTTTGTTTGTTTTTTATCTCATTTTTATTTGTTTGTTGAATAAAAAATTTAAAAATTACTCACTTTTATTTGATAAATATGTTAGGTTTTTTGACAAAATTTTGTTTGAAAGCTTCTGAAAGTGATATAATGTAAAGTATATCGAAACCTTGAAATTAATCTTCAAACTATGCTAGATGTTTAACATTTTTTTATCAAATTGTTTTCGATTAATATAGTGATCAAACATTTAATTGCAGGAGCTTATAGTGTTTGCATCTTTGTATGCATGTATGGTATGACTACTCTTAAAAGAACGTCCAATTGTTAAATATGAAATACTTTATTTTGAAAATTGAAACCAAAAATCTTAGTTAGCCTTTGGTTTAAATATTTTTTATTTTTATTTTTAACAAAAATAAGAAATAAAATTAGAAACATATTTAATTTGATTTTGTTGAAAATATTTTTTAAAATAATTTTAAAACTGAAAATAGATGAAAATAAAAAAAATTATTTTTATCATTTTTATTTTTAAAAATTAAAAATACGATGATATTATTGTAAATTTTAAAATTTTTAATTAATTAAAAATAGATAAATTCAATATATTTTTATTTCTTAGAAATAGATAATATTAAATTAAATTAAATATATTTTTTAAAATTTTAAAAATAAAAATAAAAAATACTTCGTAAAATCAAACGCCCCATTATTATCCTGAAGTAAATCTTAAAATATATTAGACAAAAGATGGAAAGTTTCTATCAAGTGATTTAACGTATTGGATAGTACACAATAACTATTAAGAAAATTAAACAAATAAATAATTATAAATTTAAAATTATTTTTTAAGTTATCTATTATTTATCATTTACAAGTTCAAAGTAAATCTTACACTCTTGAGAAATTAAATCCCAACCGCTAATTATTATTTATAATTGTATTTACTTCATGGGTATATATATATATATATATATACATATGTATATATATATATATATATATCAAAGCTGAGTTCAGATCCAACCACTCACTTTTTTTTTTTTCAAATCCACTAAATTTCTCAATCTATAAAAATTTATATAATTGTTTAAACAAATGACAATTAAAATTGAATATACATGTGCAAACAAAGGGATATTATCATTTTACCCCTTGAGACTTGAGATATTGTCAAATTCTCCTTTAATGTTTCTTAAAACATCAAAATACTCCCTGACCTGTATCAAAATACCATCTTAACCTGTATCATTTTACCTCTTTCAGGGGGCATTTTAGTATTTTAAGAAACATCAAGGGAGAATTTGACAATATTCCAAATCTTAGGGGGTAAAATAATAATATCTGACAAACAAATTCATGAAGTAAATCCAACATATAAAACTTTGGGAACACGTTGATCAGCTTTCAATTGTGATTCAATGTTTTGGTACGTGTGAAGGGTGACCAAACATATTGAAGTCAACACCTGAAAAAGCTTTCAAAAGAGAAGTCAAAGGGGGAAATAGTGGAAGAATTGATTGATGTTATACAATTAAGAGATAAATTTGAAAATGATATTTAAAAGTTTGACACTTTTTTATGGACAGACGGCAGGTGGGCAGGTACATATGAACCTGCTCAGGTGCCACAAGTCTTCTTTCACTAGAGTTTTCTAATTTTGTTGGAACTTACGAGTTTGATTTGATGTTCATGAGTTGGGTAGGACTTGCAAGATTTCACTAAAGTCTGTACCGACTAAATACCCCACTAGCTCCATTACTATTTTGCCTTTTTCTTTTTATAATATATCGAAAAGGAAGAGATTTAAACTTGACTTCCAACAAATTGTTTAAACTCCTACTAGACGAGAGCTAATTGTTTAAACTCCTACTAGACGAGAGCTAATATCTTGACCGATGCTATATTCTCCATATAGGATGGTCAGGATAGGATAAGACGGATAGAATAAAAAAATTGAATAAGAATAGAATAGAATATGAATCTGATAAGTTCATATACTATTCAGTGTTTAATGCACATCAGATAACTTATAAGATAGAATTATGTTATGTTATCCTGTGTTTGAGATAGACCAGATAATAATAGGATATGATATAAATTATATAAAAATGATAAAATTATCCTTATAACAAAATTAAATATATAATTTTTTTAAAATCAATTTTAATATATTTTTTGATTATTTCATATATTAGTATAAATTCTAAATTATAAAAAATATATAATTAATAAAATAATATTCATAAATTAAAATATATCATATAAAAAATAAAACAAGAAACATTTTGCTTGAATTTTTATCATATAATTTATGATATTTTGTTGGCCAATAAAACAAAAGAAAAATCTCACCATTCATGACATAAAAAACTCAAATATTATCCATTCAAATATTCACATGCTTTCTCCAACTTTGAAGAAGCATTTTAAATTTAAAGATGTCTATGAAGGAGTATATACAGCTGCAAAAAATGGTTATGAACTTGGAGAGTGTGAAAGAATATCAGAGGTCTCACTGGTTTTGTCAGATCTTCAAATCTTATTGTGTAGCCAACTTCCTCACCAAGTTGGACTCTCATCTCTTCAGCAACTCTTGAAGCAACTGCCTGTCAAGTGGTACCCCCATCCTCCTGTAAGAAAGATATGACAGAAACCACACTTAAGGCACCTTGCAGATTTTATTCTTCACTCACATTTGTCATGAAATATAAACCAAGACAGCTGAGCTCAATCCAAAGTATCAATTTAAATCGAATAAGATAAAACGAACAGCAGCATTGAAATGTGAAGTTAGTGGTATTAATATTATTCATTTTTATTATTGAAATTAAATACTTTTCATGATTAACTCATTTGAAGTAACCAAGACTTGAAAGGGAACATCCAAATATAGCCCTTTCAGGCAATTATACTTGTATAGTACCTCTGTATTCTTAACTTGAAGACCTATTTATCTTTGCTAATTCCTTTTCATTTTTTTCGTTTGGAATTAAATGAAACCAGAAAATAATATAGAATGTAAGAAATAAAGAAAGTTCACATGAACTAATTAGAAACCAGAAAACAGTATCTACAGTCACTAAGCATTCATTGAGGTCAAGAAATCTCACATCTCAAACAGGTTAAAACAGCTCAAATGATTGAAGATGGAATTGCAAATAAGATGGAAGGCGTTGAAGGATAAGATATCCCACAAAAATAACAATCTGATGACACATCAAGTTTGGGTCATTGATCATGACATCATGTGAACGGTAAGTCACCTTTCAGGTGTAAAATATTATACATTCAAAACTTCCCAACATATTAGGTTAAGTTTACAAATATTTGCTGAACATTCCCCTTAGTACGAATTTGTACACAACTATTGTTTTCAAAGGGGGGCCAAAAATCTTACTATATCCTTAAGACTTTGGAAATTCAGGGGAGAGAAAACAAATAGGACAATGGTATTTTTTTAAGAGTAAACATTAACCAACAATAATACAAACATACTTAAATAAATACAAAAAACAACTATCATTTTAAATGTGATACCACATATTCTTTGAGGATGATGCTAAAAAATCTTATGCTTGCATGTTCATACATGTATGTGTCAGTATGTGGGTACAATTCCACACAAGGATTATCAAGAATGTAATAGTATCAGAACAATAACTGAAACTAAACCTGGACAACTAGTCGTCTTGGTTGAGTGCAAGCTATTACTCGCCCACCATCAGCCCAGCCTGCCTCTTTTAGGTACTGTAATTCAAAGATAGTTGAAAAGATAATATTTTAAGTTTTTGAAGGAAAAAAATTATTTAACAATCCTCAATTAAACAAGTCAACATTGAGAGAAAACAAAACTGGACCAAGTAAATCTTAGTAAAGCATATTCAAATTGTTTGTTTTGAGCAATCAGGAGTTTCTTGCACATTAAGACTGTGAAACAACTAGATCAATAGCAACAGCTCAAGGCCCATTTCAAATGCTTGTATGTCATAAAGGAGGACAATTCAAGCTGGACATTATTTCTGTAATCCTATTATAGGCCTTAGCAGTCTTCTCCTTAAATAACCCAGGGTCCCAAGTAAAGAAGTATTACTGTATACTCCCTATTTATTTGCTCTTTAAAATGATATATTGAACTTCATTATCCATTTTTTCATATAGTTACTCAGTCTCTCAAGTAGAGAATGATTATAATCCATCGGTATTTCCTAATCAGTGTGATAAAACATTTCCTTGTCAACCACTTAGGTTACCATTAAAAAAAAAATCATTTGATAGTACTGTTGAGTGGTCAATTGAAAAAATGCGAGATGAACAGACTATTAGTTAGAACCATACAAATTTACTTGCTCATGATCCTCGTGGAAGAGAGGATATAAAAGTATATAAAAAACAAAAAAGTGAAATTCAACATCAAAAATAATTTATAAATTTCAAATTGCCTTTCTTTCTCCTTGAGATTTTCACTGCTAAAATTCAAAATGAAGATCAGTTGATCACACGAGTCAAACAGTGTAACAAAGAGCACGACCTATCTGTGGTTACCAAAAGAAAGCACTGCAACAGAGTGACAAAACTGAAAATTGGCTATAGTTCGACTTCATAGTAAAACTAAAAAAATCATATAAAACAAGCAAATAGAGTAGAACCATTTAAAGTTATCTCCATATTGTAATCAAAACTTAATTTTACTAAGCAATAAGACATTCATCCAAATTCCAAAAAGATAAAAAAAAAATGGAGAGCAATAGAAGAAAACCTGAGGGAGAAATAAAATACCCAGAAGTGAATGATGAAGAAGCTGGTACAGGAAAACACCCAAAGTAGAAAATTGTTGTATAAAAATTAGTTAAGAAGAAGAATACCCAGAAGATAAAGACGGAGAAGCTAAGAAGAAAAGAACACCCCTTTCTTCATCATCGATAATTCGAGGCTTCACGGTCCCTGGTTTCCAAAAATGGGACATTGTTTACTCTAATGGCCTCAAGTTCGCTCCGTTTTGTTTGTGCTCTGAGCTCTGCGATTGAAGTTTCAGCTTCACCAGATAGAAATAGAGCGTGTTGCGGGATCTTCAGCTTACCAGAGCTTACCAGGAAAACAAAGAGGCATCCACAAGAAAGATACTGAGGCCGACGATGGGAGAAGCAACGGAGATGAGGGAGGAGGAATTTCACAGCCAATTGAGGTTGAGGGTTAGGGTTGGGAAACAAATTTCCTATTCGATCCATTTCTAACCTAACATACCCCATAACATAAAAATTTTAACTACAAGATAGGATAGAATAGTAAGAAAGATAATAATATCTTATCATGTTGGTTCATCAAACATAAAATAAAAATAGAATAAAATAATTTATTCTATCTTATCACTCTTATTAAGTGAACCAAACAGACCCTTAAAGATTCTAACGTATAGCCTGTCCCATGATATTTAGCTACAAAGGGATATCGATTTTTGTCAAAGAAATTGACTATGTCAAATAATAAAAAAGGTTATTTTGTACTACAATTTGGATTACTATATAAATAATTATGAGTTTCATACTAAGAAAATGCTATCAATTTTTCTTAAAAATTGGCATTAATTTTTTTTTTTTAAGAGATTCATATCTATTCATAATTATTGGTGATTTTATTTTCCTTTTCCATTTCTAAATCCCATGTAATCTGTCGCAATAATGTGTTTCCAATTTCAAAACAAAGAGAAATAAATAAAAACAGAGAGAAATAGATAGAAGCTGGAAAAAGAAGGGGGCTGATTGGGGAAGGGAATGTGGAGTATATTCAAAAAATGAAGAAAATACATAAAGAGAAAATGTCACGCTCCAATTTTGGAACGTGATCAGTGTAGGTAGACATCTTGTGGCATCATCCTATAAATCTTATACTTATTTTTTTTAAATACATATTTCTTATTAAACTTTATGAAAACTTTAATTTAAATTTTCTAAAAAATGCTTGAAATTTTATTTCACTAATTAGAGAAGATTTTAATAAAAAATTGATAGAGCCTCCTTTATTCATTCATATGTTTGCCAAGGTCACAAGTCCTCAGTAACACCTATATTTACAACAACCAACACATATACACCATGCAACAACCGAATACACACAATGCAAACTCAATATATATAGCAACAGTCAATTTTCAAGATTTTCTAAACATTGTCCTCAATCTTCATTATAGTTGGTTCAACTAAAACATGAGATAGGATTGACAATTGTATTGTCTCAAAAATAAAATTTATTTAAAATAAAAAATAAATGAGTTTTATTAAAAGTTTATGAGTGAATAATCCACTAGAAAATACAAATACTCAAAAATATCTATTTTAATGAAATCAACAAATTATTCTAAGTAGTAAGAATCATTATGTAAATTAAATTTTATCCTTAAATAAATGAAAATTTTCTTTAAAGGTTGTTGGGGTGTACTCCAATAATTTTGGAAAAAAAAGTCTTTAAGAAATTATAAGTTCCATTTCATAACCAATATTAGAAATTATTGACGATAAAATTTAGTTTTGAGGACCCAAATCTTAGTCAACAGAGATAGTTCTTAAAACCTCGAACTGCAAGCTAAAAATGCGAGGTTAAATCGGGAAAATGAGAATAAAGAGGAGGAAGGACAATAGACACTGAATTTTTATCGTGGTTCGATGAAAGCCTGTTCAGGCCTTTACGTCCATGGTAATTTATATTTCTCGTTGAATAATGGTTGTTATGTGTGGTTTCATAGGGATACAATGACAGTATATTTTCTCTTTACAAAAGCTCTCTTTCCATTCTGGCAGAGTTCTTGCATGCTACCTCTCTTGCTCCCTCGTTACAATAATCTCCCTTTCCTATTTATAGAAGTAGGGAAATGTATAAGTATAATTTAACAGGTAGTAAAATGATTATTTTCACCGCTCTAGGTATTAAATACTTGGTATCATGTAATAAATGCCAGGTAAATTATTGTCGGATTGCCAAGGGACTGATGTGTCAGTTTTGGAGGTTGACCTGTTGGTTGAGGATGTTGTCAGCTGGATTCTTGTGCATATTCTCAGCTCATTGTCTCAATAACATGAAGTGGTACTGGTCGACCCTGTTTGAATCCGTCTAGTAAGCTTCTTGGAGAACGATTGGAATAACACGCTCTTGTCAGCAAGCTGGGATCTTCTCTAACAGGTCCAGTCCTTACTTGGCCCTCGTCTTTTGTTCGCAGCTAGCGAGTTGGGGCTCCTCATTGAGCGATCTCAATTGTTGGGCAATCTGAGCCTTCTTTGGCTAGGCTTTTGCTTCTTATCAGGCCTTTAGTGAGTCCAATTTTGCATTATCCAAGAAATATTCATAACATTAGTCTTCTAACTCTCAATTCACTTTGCAAATCGGGAGTTGAATTTTACTGGCAAAGGTTCACAGTTTACAGCACAATCAAGTCTTTCATCTATAGTTTGTTTCACAACCAAAGTCTATACTCATAATCTGTTATGTGGTCTTAGACCTTGATCTTTCATTTCATCCGTGCTAGGCCATACTCCCTATTGTGCATTTATTTTACAACTGTTGGCACGACAATCTTGCTTAATTATGGATCGTTCAATCCATAGCATTCGGATAACTTCTAGGTTCTTTAGTGAGGCCGACGAGCCTATATACGATGCAAGGAGTCTCTTGTCTTCTTGTCCAATGGTGTCAGGTGTTTTTAGGCCTTCAGGCAAGTTGATGAAGCTGAAGGATGCTTTTCTTGCTCAAGAAGGCTAGGGAAAACTTGTGTAGCCTTTCTATTTGACTTTAGCATTGTTTTTCCTGTTTTAGACATCTTGGGGAATACTTGATCTGGGTAAGCTGCTAGCTTGGTCGAGGGAGGAGTTAGGGTGGTTTCTCTTATGTATTATGGCTGTAAGCTTGTTGACATTTAGCTTTTCCTCAATCAACTGTAGACATGCTTTATTTTGTATTTTCGATCCTTTATGTAATTTTATCTCATTGAAAGAATCTTTGTAATGAAACTTTTGCTTTTTTTTGGTCCTTCCTGAGTACGCCATAACAGTGATCTAGCAGGTCATGGTTGGCAATATTAGTCCCTACAAATCACAACTCGACAACTGTTAAATAAAATGATTGTTCATTGAGTCAATCAACTTCAATTGATTTTATTTGAACTAATATGAAGGGATTCTAATAAATTTTGGCTTAAAAGGATATGTGCCATATTGAATGACCAGTCAGTCGTATTAGCTTATTCCGATTAGCAATTGAAGTTGCGCATCAGAGTGCCTTTGTTGACCATAAGTCCCAACAATGGAGTGCTTAAGCGCCTTCATTGGCATGAGATGAGATGTCTTCATAGGTCTCATAAATGCATCTTAACTTATGCAAGAGTTTGGTGCTTAAGCACTTTTTGGACACGAAGTATTGATAGGTTGCATGACAGTGCCTTAATCTATGCAAGAGTTTGGTGCTAGTGGCACTTTTTGGACATGGCTTCAGTATTACCCATGCAAGAGTTTGGTGCTTGAGATATTTCTTGGATGCAGCCCGCACAAGAGGTTAGTGTGTTGCTAGCACTTCTTAAATGCAGGATTTGGAGGTCTCCATGCAAGAGTTTGGTGCATGAAGCACTTTTTGGATGTGGCCCATGTGAGAGTTTGGTGCGTGAAGTATTTCTTTGATGCAGCCCACACAAGAGTATAAAGCATAGCTAACACTTCTTGGACATAGGATTTGGAGGTGTTCACATAAGAGTTTGGTGCGTGAAGTACTTTTTGGATGTGGCTCACGTAAGAGTTTGGTACATCGCTAGCACTTCTTGGACGTGGGATTTGGAGATGTTCGCACAATAATTTAGTACATGAAGCACTTCTTGGACGCAATATAAGCTAGGAGTTCCAGTTCATTGCTTGTGATATGCGATTCTTCGAGCCATTCGGCATGCTTTCGTAGGGTTTGCCTATGACTCTTGGGTTTTTGCTATTGACATGTCATAATTGCTTCCACCTTGGGCAAGTGTGCATGGCCTGTTATTGTCAGTCCATTGTTGGCATGCACTAAATTATCAGATCATGGGCAGTTGATGGGTTTCCAGATCTAACGGTGATGAAGCGCATGGTTTAAACTAAAGGAACTCTCTTTTCCCTCTCACTTTGTCATTTAAAACTCAAACTTCCAAGTTCTACTTGCTCATCCTCTACTAATCCCTACAACTACCTTTTCGTCGACTGCCACCATTAGTGTCACTTCAACTCCTCGGTTATTGCTCGGGTTCTGCTATTCTAAGGGGCATCTTTCATACACATTTTTAGGCTTTTCCATCTTGGTTTATCACAGTGAGTTTCTTGTTATTTAGTGATTCTTGGATTTCCCTATTTCATAACTTGCGTGAAACTTGTCCGCTGTTAGTTGAGAAATCTGAGTGCCAATTAGGATTATTTTCCCGTATTCTTTTCTTGCTTGGTCTGGTTTATATTGGTTGGTTCATTGGCGGTATTTAGGGTTTCCAATTGCCATTCCAGGCCTTGTGTTTATTTTTTGGATTTTGTGGTTCAACTGTTTAGCCTCGATTTTTCTTACTAAAGTCCAAGTCTTGAGATGTGGTGACCCAAGGTACTCGTGACTTGCCATATAGAAATTGTTAGTCTAGGATAGGTGCCCTAAGCCTATTTGATTGGACCCTATCACATCTATGACTATATATTCTGTGAATTTGGATATTGAAGGTTGTATATTCATCTTATGTTGCATTCATTGTGCATTGCATACTTAAGATGAAGTTCATGATGAGAAGTTAATTCATTCAATCAATCCTATAAGGGGTTATGAGATTGTGAAAGTGATTGTTAATGATATAAACTTCTGCATCAAAATAACACTAGTCGAGATCTGATAATTGGGCATTTGATAAATGGGAAAAAGTACATAAAAATAAGATAGTTTTAGTCTATTTTGTTAATAGCATTTCATGTTTTCTTAATATTTTTACCTTAGTTTTATATTTTGTCCTAGATACTACTCTTGGTTTATATTTCTTATGCAGGATGATGAAAAGAGCTGAAAAGAAGAAGGAAACTTGAAGAATGAAAATGCATTTGGATCAAAGAAAAGATACAAGAAGAATGCATGGAAGAAACAAGCAAGAACCAAGGAAAACATGAAGAAAACACCTAGCGCGGCCATGTTCTAGAACACACCTAGGCCGTATTAGGTGCTGCAAGAAGTTCAGGAAGAAAAATCAGTCATGTTGAAGAATTTACCCAGAGCACAGTCGTGCCAGGTGGCACGGCCAAGTCATGCTTGAGTCGGTTTAAAGTCTGGATCTTTGCATTCATCTGCTTGAGTTGGTTTATATTCTGCTTTCATCTCTTTCTTCTACTTCTTCTATTTTCTTTCTTTTATTTCTGCATCTTTGCATTCATCTCCTTGTTTTCTTTCTTTTACTTTCTGCTTTCTTGCATATTTATTCATCTATTGCATCTTATTGATTCTATGTTCTTGCATCTTTCT
>JANHAO010027185.1:0-10901 GCA_026873985.1 Saraca asoca | reverse complement strand
AAACTTAAAATTTACAAATCTTTGTACCTTGTTTTATCTTCTTTATTTATTTTTTAATTCTTGTCAACTTTCTACAATTTAATTTTTCATTATTTTTAAACTGTTAACAATACCTGTGGATTTTCATATGGATATTAAATCTGCAAGAAAAATATCTGCGGATTCCAAATCCGCAGGTAATATACCTATGGATTTCGAATCTGCAGATATTTTTCCTGCAGATTTCATATCCGCAAGTAATTTTTCTGCGGATTTGGAATCCACAGAAACATTTCCTGCGGATTAATAATCCGTAAGAATATTACCTACAGATCGAGAATCCGCAGGAATTTTCTGCAAAAAATATCCACAGATATTTCATGATTTTCTAGTAGATGATTTTAAAAATTTCAGGAGAGCCAAGGCCTTGGTCCCAAAGAACTCCAGTATTAGTTCCTAAACAAGTGGATTTATAGGAAACAAAGCCTTCCCATATTGTTTTATGGTTAAGGTTTGGGGATCACATTTGTAAGTTATATAGATGATATATTTCTGTGTGATATATATAAATATATATGTGTGTGTAGGGGGTGGTTATGATGATGATTATGAGCGCACTTGCCATATACCAAAGCATATTTGGACATTGATATGTGGATAGAATGGGGGTTTATGATATTTGAGTGGCTCAAAGATTTGACATGGTTCAAGCTGATATTAATTGTACCCTAAGGCACAGAGATGTTACTACTTGTTTTATGGGAAAAAAAATGTTCTATAAAAGAGGTTTTAATGAATTTCCAAAAGACTTTCATAATTGATTGTTACGGAAACAATTTTGCGAAAGAAAGAAATGTGTGAAAAGTCAAAAAATATGGTTTTGATTTTTAATGGATTTCAAAAGAAAAGTTGCATTGCACAACAACCTTTAGGTAAGTCACACATGTATCCACTGAGTTGTTTAGCTTACCCCTATTAGGGCTATTCATGGTGTTATATGATCAATTCAAAGGACTCAACCAGAAAATCAATTACAGCAGGCCAGATCGGCTTCTAAAAAAATAGTTAGTTACTTAGTTACATGTCTGTTTGACGCAAAAGAGGAAAGAAAATGATTTGTCTATGGTTACATGAGTAAATGAAAGAGTTTTAACTCTTTTATATATGCATTTATAATTGCAAAAGCTTGGGTTTGCATAACTTAATGTTTCACTTGTAAGCTGGCTTGAACATAATTGGTCAAGGATAATCATACGCCGAAATCAAGATGCGACACTTAGAGATATTTGGTTGAATGGAATCAAAATGAAAAAAAAAAAAAATTGTTAAAAAATTTGTTTGGTTGGCATTATAGAATGAAAATGTCTCGTAAAGAATAGTCATTCCATCACCAAAACAATGGAATGAGATGGAATGACCGCTCCATGTTTATAAAATGATTTTTTACACAATTATTTGTTATATCTTTTATATATTTTAAAATTATTTTTATTTTATTAAAAAATAAAATAATCTAAGATTTTCAACACATTAAAATATTTTGATAATTATATTGTAATAATAGAATTTAAAATAAGATATTTTTGTATTATTTTAATAAATATGATTTATTATACAAAATTATTGAACATAAAATATAAAGCAATGAATTAGAATTTATTATGCTTTTGTTATAGTAAAAATTTGTTAATTATAATTATAATTTTTATTATTTATCATATAAATATATTTTCATTATGTTAAATTATATAATAAAATATTTAATTTAGATTATTAAATTCAATATATATTATTATTTTTATAAGGATATTATTGTCATTAAATACTCTTTTTTCATTCTATTCCCATCATATTTTGTATATCATATATAAACTAAATAAAATTATAAAATAGTCATTTTATTCTATTTTTACTTTTATTCTTTTATCTATTCCCATTCCATTCAACCAAACGAGTTAGGTTATATGTAAATTTACATGTCATTGTTAATATGCTTTTGGTAATTCATTTAGTTAATAATCATGAACTATTTATTGTGATTTATGTGTGAAACATTGGTGATATTTATTTTTGTTGTCATTGAGCATTATATTTAGGCGATATTTGATTTTATTGTTGAGCATTATATATTGACGATATTGATTTTACTACAATGAGAATGTTAACATAGAAGAGAAAACTCCATTCAACTCTGCCTAAGCAACTTTTTTTTTTGTAAAATACACAAGAATTATGCCTTAAAATCAACTTACTCCCCTCAATCTTAAAATTTAACATCCTCTTGAAATTTTAGTTTAACTAATATTATCAAATAAACTATTAATCATACAATAAAATTATTAAAGTTTTGATCAAGTCCTTCATTATACTTACCTTCTATATCAGTTAAATCACAAATTCTTTTCATTAATTCAATTTAATTAAAAGTTATGATTTATTTAATTTTTTTTTGGAAAATTGAGGAAAATTTCAATGAATAACTTTCATATGCAAAACTAAGGAATTTTTGTAACAGGAGAGTAACTGTTTATTTTTTATTTAGGGTTTTAAAAAAAATTGATGGCCATTACTTTTGTTTTGTTTCATGCATAGCAATTCTATGATTTTTTTTTTTTAATTTTCTACAAGTTTTCATTCATTTTACTTTATTCAATATAAATTGATAGGGTTAAATTATAATTCCTAACTTGTTCAATTGTAAAATGTAAGTTGAAACACAAACAAAATGGAGTAAACAACTTTTTCCCATTAAAACTAAGACCAAAGATAATGATTTCATTTTAATTAAAACTTTAGGAGGTTAAGTGTTGGGTTTCTAAATTTAAATGAATTTTACCCTATTTATTTTAAAAAAAATGACAGATTTTCAATGATGTTTTTGATCTTTTTAAAAGACTAATTTTTTGGACAGATTTTTAATTTTTCAAACAAATTATTTCTCTGGCATATACCGAATTTTAAATTTTTTTAAAGAAGATTACTTTTTTTTATGAATTTTTATCTTAAAAAACTCTTTTAGCAAAATTTAACAGATTTTCAGTTTTTTTTAAAAAAATTTCTGACAGTTTTTATTTGAAAAAAAAAAAGTGCATTGTTGGAAAAATTTTCGACTATTAAAATCTGTTGGGGGAAATATTTTCCGACCGGGAATGTTCCGATGTTCCAATTTCAACGAAAAATTAGTAATTTATTAAATATTTATAAAAAATTATTATGTAACTATTATGCATATGGTTGTAATTTTTTATATACAAAATTTATAATAAAGTTTCAGAATCATACCTATAAAATTATAACTTTTATAATAAGTTTTTTATAAAAAAAAATTGCGAACTTTTTGATTACATACTGATGCACTCACGTTCCATCTTTTGGAGGTGAAGGCTACTGTATAATTTAGAGACGAAGGCATGGGACATCTTTTTGTCGCAACATGTGAACTTGAGTGCTGATGCGTATTATTTAAATTAACTGACGTTGAATAAAAATGTAAAATTACAAAATTACCCAAAGCAAATGGAAATATTTCAAAAACACTTGTTATGAATATTTACTGTGTATGAAATCCTATTAAATTTTCAATTTTTTGATATCAAATTGTAGAAACACTGACAGTAATGGAACTGTAAAATGAAATTTAAAAATGGAGGATCAAATTTCCTTGATTATAAATTGCAGCTGGAGAAGCTGTTCTTATTCTTCCCAGAATGTTTATTCTGCTCCGAAGTGTAAAAGCTCTCTTTCTTATCGTCATCGTCTACAGAGTCGTCGAAGTTTGATGAATTTTCCGATGAGGCCTGAACATCCTCCCAGAACCTAAAATTTGTGTTGGCAAAACTCATTACGACGTCGTTGTATTTGTCCATCTCATCGGAGCTCCGGTGACTTGCCAGAAATCTGGACAATGAGAATACAATTAAATAATTGTCATTGGATTCTTGACAATAGACATCACAGTTGGGATTCATTTGCAATTCGGTACTCTTAAACTCCTTCATTCTAATTATTCCTGCCAATTAAAAACTCTTTTTCACAATGTACAATGAGAGTGAATTTTGAAGGCTAAAATTGTTAAGTACTAAATTTATAGCATTGAAATAATTTCATACTTTAAACACTAAATTTAGCTAATACTTTAAATTTTTAATGATCACAAAACATTAAAAATTTGTGTAATTTTAAAATTGTTCTTGATTATAATTTTAAAAAGTTTATGCATGGGATTCTTAAATATCATAATATATATATGTCTATTTATTATTTTAAAAATAAAGATAATATTAAATATATTTATCTAACAAAATCCCATTAAAATAAAGTAATTATTAAGCATGTTAAGTGAGACAATTACTATTAAACATATTTGATAAATTTTTGCTTAATTTCATATATATTTTTAATAAATCAAATAAATAAAAACTAATTTTTAACTTGTTCTAGGTATTTTTGAAGTAATGCAAAATGGACTAGCACAAGTCCAATAAGAACCAAGTCCAACCAAAAAAGGCCCAGATAATTAAAAAACTAAGATCACTCAACAAAGGTATCAGCTCGTCAATCGCGAGCTCGGGACGCGAGATGAGGTCAAGGTGGCAACCCTAACTTGTAAAGGACAGGCTCTAGCTTGCCGGTCGAAGCATACTACCCCAGCTATCTTTCAGAAGACTTATCATGATTGAACTTGAAAATAAGACCAACCAGCGTGGCTAACAGGTCACCCAGTGTGAGCTCCACTTACCCGACAAGTGACCTTAAGCATTGGGTATGCATCTCCAATGTCTAGTTAGCAACTAAAGACATATATTCCCAACCGACAAGTCAGCCCCTAAAAATCGACAGATCAGCCACCAACAAATCGATAGTAAATTGCCTAGCATTTATTGCTCGATGCGGTGAAAGATAGTTTTACAATTTATCAAATTATACTTCTAACCTCCTTTACTTCTATAAATAGGGGAAAGATCATTGTAAGGAGTAAGTGAAAAATATATGCAAAAACTCTATCAAAATAGTGAAGAAATACTTGTAATATTGCTCTATTAGCATGAATAGAGAAACAATCATATAAAAGCAAATATAAACTATCATGGACGTAGGGGTTATACTAACTTTAGCCAAATCATATTAAAAATATCTTGTGTTCATCCTGTTTTTCCTTTTATCTGCTCTTTGCTTGCTTTTTCACATTTCTCATAGCAGTTTGGGGTTTTAAGAACTATACTAGTTGACTAGATTTAAGCTTACTAAATTCCACTGGTAACATTTTGGCACTAGAGGAAGGGCCCCAACTACATTCTCTCTTTCTTTGGTTTACTATTTAGCTACAATGGCAAGAGGAAGAACCACCAGAAGCACTGATGCTACCGTTGGCTAGCCTGATGGTCATGTGGAACAATAATGGGAAAGGTTATCGGTTGGAGGCTTTGTCTTCCTTGCTCCAAGTGCCTTTGCTACCCCCACCGCAAGAGTTATCACTGGTATGGCTTCGCTGACCTCTCACCAACTTGCTGCCTTTGAGATAAATGAAGTTTAAGTATGGTACCAGTGTCAAGAGGCGCTCAAAAACACGATGAGGGAACTAATTGATGTGGTTAGCGCCCTGGCTCAAGCATAGGCCCAAGGCGCACAGAGACAAGTTAAGGCCACTGCGCTTGGGGAAAAGCTCCAACAGCCAGGAGCTTGGCAAGAGAAGGTTGTTAGAGAAGACCATTAACGAGCTAGTTTTGTCCACTTATCAAACTCATGATTGAGGTCAGAAGTCCATTGATCTCCTCAGGGCGATGGCAAGGATAATCAACGACATGAGAGCTCACATCGAGAAGGGAACTCAAATGAAATTGAATAAGGACATCGATCAAATTACTATTCATTGGGTCACGAGCACGACAAAAGGCGTGGGGCCTCAGATCGTCATTCCCACGACTAAGAGGATTCAAAGAGTCATCGATCCTCTAACCGTTGAAACAATCTTTCATACTTCTTAAGTTTTAGAAATCCAGCCTTTCATACTCTTTAGGTTGGCACAAACAATCCCAAGAAATAGTATAGATTTTTCTTCTTCAAATATCATGGCCCCAAACAAAAGCCCTCTAGAAACATTCAATATCTTGGATGGTTTTAGCCAAAATAGTTGTAACTTTCATCATATACATGGGAAAAGTTTCGATTTAACTAAAGTCACTTTATCTACCATAGATAGATAGTTTGTTTACCAACTCACAAGTTTTTCTTAAACTTTTTTAATAATATGGCTAAAAGTACCTTGATTAATCCTCATATGAATTAAAGGAATACCAAGATATCAATAGTATTCACAAAGCTTGATTTTTCACAATTTTGTTTTGTAAATCAATGGAAACATTTCAAGAAAAGAAAATATTGGATTTCGAGATATTCACCTTTTGGCCAGATATAGAACAAAACTTTTTGAAAACTATCCATCGTGACATTAATTTGTTTCTCTGATACTTCTCCAAATAAAATTAAGTCATCGAAAAACATTAAATGAGAGATACCATGCCCATTTATGCTAGTTTTCATGGGGATCCAAGAATTATTATCAATAACATCACAAATAAAGTATGATAATTTATCTATACAAATGACAAAGAGATACGAAAAGAGAGGATCACCTTGACGAATTTCTCTAGAAGGTAGGAAGGATTCCATTTTGCCCCTATTTCAAAAAATATTAAACGAGGTTGAGGTAATATAATTCATAATCAAATGGACAAATTCACACTAATATTTTTCTCTTCTAAATATCTTTAGCAAAATCCCAACTAAGACAATCATAAGCTTTCTTCAGGTCCATTTTAATAGTATAAAAGTTTTTCTTTCCTCTTATTTTCTTCATAGAATGAATCATCTCGTGTGTAATTATAATGTTGTCTTGAATACATCTATCAAGTACAAAACTTGCTTGGAAGGAAGAAACAATTTGAGGGAGCAAAAGTTTAAGTCTATTTACTATAACTTTTGAGATGCATTTATAAATAACATTACACAAGGAGATTGGATGAAACTAACTCACAAATTTTAGCTTATTCAGCTTAGAGATCTAAACTAGAAGAGTTTTATTAATATTCTAAAGATTTCTATCATTAAGAGCTTCTCGCACTAGCTTAAAAACATTAGAATCCACAATATGTTAGTTGTTTTGAAAGAAAAGAGATGGATAACTATCCTCTCTTGGAGCCTTAGTATCTCTGATATCAAACATAGCCTTTTGGACTTCTTCGAAGTTGATAGTTTGCATAATACAATTATTATGTTGATCGTTGGGAAATTCCTTTTGGACAAATACATATCTATGTGAGATGACTCTTTGAAAAAGAAATCCTTAAAAAAAAAACATATATTAGACATAAAGACAATAATAGGGACTTGATTTTTAAAAATTAATTAAGTTTTGATTTTTTTTTATTTCTATCTATCAAATTTAAAAAACTTATAGGTGTAAAAATGATGATAAATAAATAGTAAAATCTCATTAAGAAATTACGATTTACATTAGAAACTTATACTATATATAATTTTTTTTGTAAAAAAATATAAATTTAAAAATAATAGAAACTTATAATAGATATAATTTTTTCCTATTATTATATCTATTATAAGCTTCTAATCTAAATTTTAATTTTGTATTAACATTCTATTTTTTGTTTCTCATTATTTTTTTTACCTATAAGTTTTTGAAACTTGATAGATAGAAATAAAAAAAAAAACTTCATTAATCTTTAAAAATCAAGTTCCTATCATTGCCTTTATGTCTAATATATTTTAAATTTAAATTTTTATTTTTTATTGAGATTTTACTTTTATTATTAAAATATATACTATTTCTTGCTAAATTATATTTTCTTATAATTAATAAATATTTTACGATATAATAAATAAATTATTATTATTATTATTTAGTTTTAAGGGATGAAAATGAAATTTTGATTTTAAGGGGATAAATGTGATTGATTTATATTTTAAGAGGATAAAAATATAATTAAGCTAAATATTACTATTTACTTTTATTTTTTTTTACGAAAGTTAGATTTTAGATTAAAATTAATTTGATTTTAATTTTTAAAGGATCAAAATAAAATTTTATTTTTAAGAGAGACCGAATATAATCAATTTCTATTTTTTAAGATAAAAAATTTAATTAAACCTAAAAAAAAAAAATTATGTTGGCTTAGCCAAAAGTGAGGCATTCTAAAAGTAAGTTTTGCAAGTGTTAGAAAAAGGAAATTTAAAAATGTGCACATTTCATCCTAGCAATCCAATTGCAAATAACTATTTGTTTTTAATGTATATTGATAATAGAAAAAAAAAAAAAAAACCTCCCATCGACTTCTCTCAACTCCCCTCAACATCCGCAAGCGAAAGCACATGATGCATCTGAGAGTAATATAAATCATAATAATATTGACAAAAAAATCAGTTATTCAAAATTGGACTAAAAACAAGCATGTGAAAAAGTGATTTTTAAATTTATAATCATATATATTTTTATTATTTTATCAAATATTATAATAATTTATTAGATAAATCACATTCATATTTTTTAAAATTTAATATAATTAAATTTATATTCCTTCTATTTTAAAAAATATACATGACCTCTCTTTTCATATATATTTATTTCTCTCTTTTTTTTTTAAATACACCCATCTCCTCTACTTTAAAGAAAAAGTATACATGACCTCTCTTTTCATATATATTTATTTCTCTCTTTTTTTTTTTTTAAATACACCCATCTCCTCTACTTTAAAGAAAAAGTGAATATATATATTTTTGACAATAATAAAAACATAAGTATAATTACTCTTAATTTTAGAGGAAGTGAGTATATTTCCTCCAAATTCATTTTATACCATAAGATGCATCCTACAATTTGCCAAAGTCAAATCTGTACAGGAAACTAGCTACCATTAAGTTCTGTCAAACACGGCAGCTGATACTTCAGAATCCATTATTCCTCCCTGACAAAGTAGCAAATAGTTGACACACAACTGCAGCCTTCAATTTGACATGACGTATGCCATGACGCATCCTTTCCATTCAACCAACCAATCAAAAATTATTTTCTTTTTTTTCTTTTTCTTTTACGTTCCTCTTCTTTCTTTTCTTTTCTTTCCCTCTCCTTTCCTTTCCTATCACCCAAACAAGGGCTCAAAGTGATACGTTCACAACTTCAAAATTCCACATTAAAGCATCTAAATTCTCTCATGGCGGCAGAAATCGGCAATGTTCACACTTCCTCGTCCTTATCCCGCCCGCTCGAAGGCCGGATCGCCATAGTTACCGGTGCCTCTCGAGGGATAGGCCGAGCCACTGCCACCCATCTCCATTCGCTCGGAGCCAAAGTTGTAATAAATTATGCTAGGAGTTCGAGCCAGGCGAACCAGCTCGCAGCCGAGCTAAATTCTTCATCCTCCGATTCCAATCCACATGCCATCGCAGTTCAAGCTGATGTTTCCGATGCAGATCAAGTTAAGCTTCTATTCGACAGAGCCGAGCAAGAATTCGGATCCAAGATTCACATCCTCATAAACTGCGCCGGAGTTCTCGATCCAAATTATCCGACTTTGGCTAACACGCCGATCGAGGAATGGGACAAGACATTCAATATCAACACTCGGGGCGCGTTTGTCTGCGCTCGAGAGGCTGCGAATCGGATAACTCGCGGCGGCGGAGGGAGGATTATTTTGATATCGACCTCGGTTGTCGGAGCTAATTTGCCGGGATACGGCGCTTACGCCGCGTCGAAAGCGGCGGTGGAAACGATGACAAAGATTCTGGCGAAGGAGCTTAAGGGGACGGGGATTACTGCTAATTGTGTGGCGCCGGGGCCTATTGCGACGGAATTGTTCTTCGCTGGGAAAACTGAGGAGACTATTAAGAGATTGGTTGATGCTTGTCCTTTGGGAAGACTTGGGGAGACTAAGGATGCCACTCAGTTTGTGGGGTTCTTGGCAAGTGATGCTGGAGAGTGGATTAATGGTCAAGTTGTTAGAGTTAACGGTGGGTTTGTTGTTTAAACAGTAAAGATTCTCAATCCCCATGTTTTTTCTCTTTAGGGCCGTTTGTTACACAGTAGAAGATAAAGCTTGATAATATAAAAATTGATAGGATAAAGTCTGATAGTATAAGATTTGATAAAATTTTAATATTATATATCGTATTTGATATGATACTGTATAAGATATTGTATTATATAACATAATATTATATTATGTTTGATGATATACTATATAATATTAGATAGGATAAAAATTAATTTTTTAACAAAAATATCTTTTATTTAAAAATATATTATATTCATTTAAATTTGTCATATTATATATTTGTAATTTTATTTTCTTTTATTTGTTATATGTGTATTTTTTTTGTTTTATCTGTTAAATGTAAGTAGGATTTTTTATCTTTTTTTTTTTTTTGAGATATGAATCATATAATTTTTTTAATTAATTTCTTATATATAGTTATGGTTTTTTAAAGATTTTTTTAATATATAAACTCAATTTTTTTCTTATATAATAAAAATGATTTTTCCTTCTGTTATAAATTATTTTTTATTTAATTTTTCTTACATGATGAAATTATCAATATTGTGAAGAATTCTAGATGCCTTCTTTAGGTAGAAAAACACTGGACTTATTTTTCAATACGAAAGGAGAATTTAAATTATACAAAGAACTTATTTGACAATGTTTTTGACATTAATTGATCAAATATTACTATTATCCATATGATGACTATTCTTTTAACAGAGAATTAATGAAAAAATTCAATATGAGTTTATGTGTAATGTATTTCAAAATTAAAGGGGAGGTCATTGTAAGTTTTCAATCTAGAGGAGAAAGTAAGTATAATTTTCATATATTACAAGGGAGACTAGTGTATTTTTCTCAAAATATTACATA
>JANHAO010027184.1:0-10900 GCA_026873985.1 Saraca asoca | reverse complement strand
GGTCGCTATACCACAAAAATTTTCCCAATTTTTCCCTTACCCAATCAGCGGCAATGTAGTCGCAAGTTGGTCGCAGTTAGAGACCAAAAAAATTCGGTCTTAGTTTCGGTGGCTAAAATCCATTTTTTTTGTAGTGTGGTAGTCCACCAAATTTTCACGGGCCTTCGTTGAAGGCACTTTTCCTTCTCGTTGGCCAAGCATCCAGCTACCTCTTTATATCAATCGTGAAGAAGTCAAACTCGCTCGGCAACAAGTAGAGCTCATGTAGTTTGATACCATATCTCCTAGGGAAAGAGCTTTTAAGAGGGAGAAAAGGCCTTCTCAGAGGCAATTTAACAATTACAAGATGTTGAATGCACTAATAAGTAGTATAGTGCAAGACATCTGGATAGAGAAGCTAATGAAGTGCCCTCCATAGAAATGGCAAAAATTTCCCCTAATAAATAAATTCAAGTTTTGTAAATTCCATCAGGACTATAGGCATAACACAAATGACTATGTTACTTTAAAGGGCTAAAATTGAAATGTTTATAATGTGAGGACATCTATCAAAATATAAGAAGTTTCATGCAGAAGGGAGAAGCAGGAAAAAAAAAAGAAAGGGATTACTCTTCATGTCCCAATCATTTAAAAGGTAAGCAGGTAAAAGAGACCTCTCATATATTGGGAATGATAGAAACAATTGCTAGAGGATTTATGGGGGTGGAGTTTCTAGAAATGCAAAGAAAAGACACCTTAAAGTGGTGATGGAAATAGAAGGAAAAAGGAGGAAGGAATAATATAAACCAATTTGTTTTAGAAAGCAAGGCTTCAGAGACATTGATAGAAACCATGACGATCCAATAGTTATTTCAGCACCGTTACACAACTTCATTGTGAAAAGAATACTCATCGAATCAAGGAAGTTCCCTTGACATTTTATATTTGCATATTACTGATGCCTTAAATATTCCATGTAGCATGTTTAAGCCTTACATAAGCATTTTAATTGGCTTTATAGAAGGGCTGGTTTCAGTGGAACGAATGATGACTTTGAGGCTGACCCTAGGAACTTAGCCACTAACAAAAGTGTAGATGTCACTTTTCTTGTGGTAGCAACCCCTAATAGTGATTACAGTACTATCCTAGGATGGCCATCTTTGAACCAAGCAGGAGCTCTTATCTCCACTCCCCCTTGTTAATGAAGTTCCTAGTAGTGGGAGGAATTAGGGAAATGCAGGTCATTTAACAAGTTACTTGAAAATGTTATATGGAAAGTCTGGCCAAGACCTAAGGGAACATTGAGAGGGTGCAATTGACACTTATGGATAATAAAAATAGTGAATGCTAGATGGTGGACTTAGCACTTCTTAACATTTGGCATAATGATCCGTGTCGACCAAATCTAGGTTCAAAGCTTGAAGAGGTATAGATTTTTAGAGACCATGATGAAAGAATGGTCAAGATTGGAGCAAAGTAGGGATAAACAGATTGGGATCAACTAGTCAAGCTCCTACAAAATTATATTAAGGTGTTCACTTGGACACCCTCAAACATGCAAGGAATTGATCCAAAAATGGCTTATCATAAGTTGTCAATTGACCTGAGTACAAAGTATGTGCAGCAAAAGAAGAGGAATAATGATCCTAAATGACATAAGATAATAAAAGAAGAAATGGACAAGTTGTTGAGTGTAGGGTCTATTAGGAAATCCCACATACCATGTGGTTAGTGAAAGTAGTCCTAGTGAAGAAGGATATAAGAGGGTGGAGAGTATGTGTGGACTTCATCAATCTTAACAAAGCATGCTCTAAATATGCATACCCACTTCCAAACATTAACCAGCTAGTAGATAGTGCAACTGGTTTTGAGATCCTTAGCTTTGGAGATACATTCTTAGGGTACAATCAGCTAAAAATGCACCTTGATAATGAAAGCAAGATAGCATTCATAACTAATTAAGGAACCTTCTATTATAAAGTCAGGTCATTTGGCTTAAAGAATACAAGGGCGACGTATCAAAGAATAATAAATAAGGTCTTCATAAAATAGATAGGGAGGAATATCAAAGTATATATGGATAATATGATAACTAAGTCAAGGAGCTCGAAACAACACAGGCATGATTTGGAGGAGACATTTGAGACTTTAAAAAAGTTCTGGACAAGGTTGAATCCAAAGAAATGTGTGTTTAGGGTGAAAGTTAGTAAATTTCTGGGATTCATGATTATTTAGAGGTGTATAAAAGCTAATCGGTCTAAATGCAAAACTATACTTGATATGAGGAGTGCAACGAATAAAAAAGAAATGTATATGCTTAATGGAAGAGTTGCGGCCCTTGTGCATTTTATGTCAAGATCAACTAATAAAAAAACTCCTTTCCTTAAGTTATTTAAAAATATTAAAAATTTTGAATGGACTAACAATTATGAACAAGCTTTCCAAGAGCTAAAAAAGTATCTAGCCATACCACCTATACTCATTTTATTGAAGTCAGGGAAAACACTATAGATTTACTTAGCTACAACGATGAAAGCAGAAAGCTCACTACTTATCTGGGAAACCAAAGAGGATCAAAAATTGGTATCCTTCACAAACTACACGTTGCATGGTGCCGAAGTCAAATACTAGAAAATTGAAAAGTTAGCATTCGCTTTGTTTACAGCGTCTCAAAAGCTAAAGTCATATTTTCAAAGTCATCATATCATTGTTTGAACAGACACTCTGATTTGATAGGTCCTATAGAAGACTAACCTGGTAGGCCGATTAGTAGCTTAGGTATCAAAATTGTCAGAATATGAGCTCATTTAAAAGGTAAGGAAGGTAGCAAAAGCTTAAGCATTGGCAGACTTTGTGGAAAAACTGGCAAAGATAGAAGAATTAGGGTTTGAAGGTAGTGGGGTAGGAGTAATTTTGGAGGGCTTGATGGATTTCATCTTAGAGTATTTGTTGAAATTTGACTTTAAGGCAACAAACAATCAAACAAAGTACAAAGCACTGATACTACGGTTGAAGTTAGCAAAAGAAGTAAATACAAAATCTCTGAATGTCATGAGTGATTCTTAACTGGTCATTGTCTAAGTCAGGGGAAATTATGAAGTGAAAGAGACAATATTAGCAAGATACACTGGCTTAGTGAAGAACTTATTGAATGTGTTGGCCAAATTGGTTACTACTAAGGCAATAATTAATAATATAACTATAATCCAAGAGATGTTGCAAGCCCCTTGCACATACAATGTATTGTGCATGAAACAGGAAGAATCATGGTTAACTTTAATCATGGCATTCTTAGAGGAAGGACAACTATTAGAAAATAAAAAGGAAGCTGAGAAGATTGAGCAAAGGGTAGCACATTTTTTTATGGAAGGGGCAGTTGTATAAGAAAAGTTTTTCTCTCCCTTTGTTAAGGTAGCTTCGATTGAGTGAAGCTAACTATGTCCTAAGTGAAACCCATGAAGGTATTTATGAATCCCGCATGGTAGGAATGGCAATTGCATTGAAGGTTGTTCGGTTGGGATACTTTTGGCCCAAGATAAAGCAAGAAGCCTTAGAGCTTGTGAGAAGTTGTGAAAAATGCTAAAAATTCATGAAAGTTCAAAAATAGTTAGGAGTCAAATAGATGTCCATCTTTACTTCAGAGCCATTCAACCAATGGAGCATTGGCATGCTAGGACCTTTCTCAATCACTCATGGTAAGCTAAAGTATGTGGTGGTGGTGGTAGTGGTGGTGGATTGCTTTACCAAATGGATAAAGGCAAAACCCCTCACGACCATAATCTTAAATAATATGCAAAAATTCATTTGGAAAAATGTCATTTGCAGGTAGAGTTTATAAAAGTATAAGCATTGATGTAAGAAACTTGCTAATGGTTCCTTTTAGGTATAGCCTTCTTACAATAATCATATCTAATAATGGAAAGCGACTTGCTAGTGGTGACTTTCAAAATTTCTGCACAAGGTATACTCATGTTCTATAAACCTATTATGAAGACATGAATCTTACCTGTCCTAAAATGAAGGTTAAGGATAAAGTAAAAAATCACTTTTATCAAGCAGGCCTAATCAAATAAGTAGGTAGAGTTAGTGAATAGGATCATCCTAAAGGGCTTAAGTAAAAGATTAGATAAGGTAAAAGGAAGATAGGTTGAAGAGTTACCAAGTGTCCTATGGTCTTACAAAACCATTATGCATTCTGCCACCAATGAAACGCCTTTCATGCTCACGTTTGAAGAGTAAGATCATGCTCCCAATAGAGCTTAGACAATGCTCCAAATGAAGAGAACCATATACATAACATAGAAATGAAGATTGGAGAAGGGAAAAGCTAGATATGCTGGTTGAGATGAGAGAAATGGCTTAACTTCAAAATAAACACTACAAAGTAAATATCACTAGTATCACAAAAAAAATGAAGAATAAAGCATTTACGAAGGGTTACTTAGTCTTTTGTAGAGTAGACAGACTACAAAAAAGTGCAAATTAAAGGAAAGTTAAGAGTCATATGGGAGGGCTATTTAGGGTGCATGAAAATCTCCTCAATGGCATTTACCACCTAAAAACTATTCAAAAGAAGCCCTTTCCCTGAACATAGAGCATAACACACTTAAAGCAATACCATGTATAGATTTAGTCATCGAGAGTGGAAAATCATGTATCCAAGACAATGGAATGAAAGTGAAAGATGACATCATATATGACTCAAAAGCTTGAGCAATTCCCTTAGCACAAATAAAAAATCTGAGCAGTTCCCTCAGTATAAATTAAAGGCTGAGCAGATCCTTTGGCACAAATAAAAAATTTGAGCAGTTCCCTTAGTATAAATAAAGGGCTAAGCAAACCCATCAGTAATGATAAAAGGCAAGTAGATATCTCAGTGTTAATAAAAATCCTTAGGATGCGAATGTGCACAAGAATAATTAAGGAAGCCAAAGGATCGACAACAACAATAAAAGAAAACCAATTGCAAAGCCCATTGAAGGCACAAACGTGAAGACATCATGTAATAATTGACTAAAATAACATTGCACAAAAGTTTGTCCATTATTCCATTAAAAAGCCAGCCTAGTCTAGACATATGTAAGAGAAAAGCATGATAATAATCAAGACTTAGAGAGGCCTAACTGTTCTTCCACTCTTCCAAAATCTGTTCACGGGGCTTGTTCCCTTCCAACTTAGAAAGGCTGCATAGGAAATCTCAATACTCATCATCTTTGTCCTAAAAGTAGCTTCCCTTGCCCTTGAAAGAATCCTTAATGGGCACCTTTCACTTTTACGAAGACAATGTCTTAGAGTGACTAGAAGAAAGCTTTGCCTGGTTGGGAGAAGAAGAGTCATTTACAATTATAACCTCTGGCACTAACTCGATTTGAGCAGTCGATAAGTCATCAAGCTTTTATTTGGCCTAAGTTTGGGCACAAATCCCCATCGACCACTTAGAGTCCATCTTCATGCGAGGAAGTGATTTGAAAATAAAAAGCAAGAAGGTTATAAAGTGAAATAAATGGATAAGGGTAAAAATGCAGACATTCCAAGTACAATTTAAGGAGGTAGACAAAGTCGTGAAGCATGGTCACTAAAAGTAAACCTCCATTTTTTATGCATTTTAAAGAGGGACCAAAGCATACAAATCAAAAGGATAAGAAGGATATTTACCAGAAAAAAGCATGAATGCAACCAAGAAGTTGGGAGAGAACATTGGAGAAGTAGGTGGCATACAACAACTACTAAGGCTTGAAGTTTAGAAATACAGTGGACATTGTTAAAAGAGCTAACTTGGCTTGGATAGAAGAAAGAAAAAGATCCAACGACTAAGAAGAACCAAGATAAATGACTAAGATGGTAGTCTTTACAAGTTTCAAGGCTTTTTGAAAAAGTAAAATTCCTAGAAAATCTTAAGGGATGTCAGGAAGGTAGGCTCCTCAAGTAATCTGGACCCCTTAGGAAAGAAACTCCCTTAGGTAGGCTAGCCGTTATACCAATGCAAGGAGAAGCCAAAAAACTTCTTCAATGCTAGTAAAATAAAGTTAAGGGGCTAGTAAGAAAAGAAAGGTAAAGCAACAGACATAAAAGCCCTTTGGAGATGTGAAAGATCAATAAAATAGAATAATAAAACTTGTTGGAGCTCGTTTGGATGAGAAACTTAAAAAGATAGCCAGTCAAAGAAATGCATATAAATACGAGTATTATACAAAAGAAGATTAAAGAAATAATGTATGAACGAAGATAAATTCATTAATGGGGGCTACTCAACCTATTTCATACAAAAAAAACCCATAAAGGAAAAGAGCATGGTTGAGATACAATCACATCAATGGCACACTGCTTAGATCAATCTTTCAGTAATTCCTTCAAAATCTCCTGAAAGTTTTTATCCTAGTTGAGCCAGGATGGGTTAAGTGTCATGCCAGGGTTAAAGAGTTGAATCTAATAGATAGCTTCCTAGAACCCAAAATGAAACATAGGATAACTAAGAGTTTCAACATCCTTCATGGCAATGCATCTTCATAGCATCTTTAAGTTTCCTCCATGCCAGGGTCAAGTGTCATGTCAAGGTTAAAGAGTTAAATCTAATAGATAGCTTCATGCCATGGTTAAAGGTCATTTCGCTATCTTTCAAGGCGTTCTTCACAGCATCCTACACAACATCTTTAAGTTTCCTCCATTTGGATTTTAGCTCTTTCCCTAGATCCTCACTTTTCTAGGACAATGCATCTCATTCCTTTACAATGGTAGCAATACGGTTAATAAGATCAAATATACTCATATCCTGATCAGCTACCTCCTTAGGTTTGGCTTTAACACTCTTATTTAGCTCCTTTAGGGTGCTTGTGTCCAATTTTGCTAGTTCTTTTTCGCTCCTCACAAATAATGGCACAATAGATAGGATGGTGATAGTTAAGCAAGTAAATTGGGTCATAGATGACTTAAGAAGGCATATAGGACCATGGTTTAGTGTAAACTCTTCAGTACACTTCTAATCAGTGAGGAGAAGTAATTGACTATGTAGGAACATGTTGTAATCAACATATTTTTGGTATCAAAGGCCAGGTTACTCCCTGTAAGGACCTCGATCGGCTCTAACTCCAACTCCTACTAAGCTGTCACCCTAATCTTTTAAGCTGCAAGAGTAGAAGCATCAAAAAGGTAGCCATCTTTGCCTTTATTAGAAGTTTTAGAGGAAGCCTTACACTTTCTTAAGGATAGCGTCTTAGTATGGCCATAAACGTCCACAGGACGATGGGTAAAAGAAAAGCCGCCAGCAATATCTACTAGGGGCGTCGACTTAAGCTAAATAGTTAGTCACACAATGGGCTTCTTCTTAGCCAAGGCTCGAGCACAAATCTCAGCCACGTGTTTTAAGTCCATCTTTGAATGGTGTATTTCTATCATTTCACTATTTAACCAGTAATCTAAAAGTAAGAAAACAAGCATAAATCTATAGAGCAAAAATGATAGGCAAAGCCAAGTTACAAAGTAAAGCACATACGAAGGATAGATTAAGCATCAAATTGCCTAACACTAAAAGCCAAACAAAGACCTAACCGTCATCCAAGAAGTCCACAAAGAGCTGGCCCTGAGGCTACTTCATAGGCTTGGTCCACTTAGTCAGGTAGAGTGGCTCTCCATCATAGAGGAAAAATAAATGAAATCCCTTAACCCATCAAACTTTGAAAAATGAGTGCTTTCATGAGCTAATATTAGTAAATATATTTTCTATCATGACCTAATTAGGGTGCTGAAAGAAGTGCATCTAACCCCTAGCTTTCTACTGTGAATAAGTAAAGAAAAAGAAGAAGGAACCTATAATCGAGGTAAGGTGAATTCAAAGGCTTAACACTTCAAAGTAGATAAGGAAGGCCCAAGCATTCCAAGTTAACTAGGAAGGGAAAACATTCATCATTTAGAGGATGCTTGTTTAGAACATGGAGAAAGGAGGCAAACATGAAGACAATCAACTACTTTTTTGTAGAACATCAGGAAGGATGAGGTGTCATAGATGGATAAGTTAGCTTAAAGATAAACTCTTTGATCGATTAATTGTGGATATGAACTTTCTCTAGCTGTTGAATTATGTATGGATCTTGTCATTTAGTAGAAGTGGCTATTGACTTCATGTTTGGGTGGACATTTTGTAGGCTGTCTAAGGCAGCATTGATAAGATGAACTCATTTGTTCCCCTACTTATCATGAAATCAATCGGCCATGATTGAATGAAGGGAATGATATAATGATATACAATACTTTCAAACATGTATTCTTCAAAGTCAAATGAGGAATCAGAATCTGATATCAAGTTGATAAGGTCACCTAATCCATCATACATGAAATGGAAGAGCAAGGAAACTAAAAGCCACCTTCAAGGAAAACAAATTATGATTAGGGCAAGCAAAGCAAAAAGGGAAAGATGGTCAAGCAAAGGTGATGAATAGAAGTTGTAGTTCTCAGTAAAAAAAGAAAAAGAAAAAAAAAGAATCCTAACGAAAGGAGTTTCACCTAAGGATAAGCACTAATCCCTTCGGTGTGGCTCAAGAGAAGGCTAATGGACATGAGGTATAACTATCATGAAGAGATCACCTTAATTGATGCATTTCAAAGAAGAAAGAAAAAGTATAAAGGAAAACACCACAAAGAGGAAGAAAAAGAAGAAGAAGAAACAAGAAGTTGTTACCTGCAATTGTTGTGGTAAAATGCCCTATAACTGAGGAAGAGCACCGGAATGTGTGGTAGTAGGCAACAGTGAGTCAAAGCTAAGGATGGTGAGTTTGATTAGAGAGCAAAGGAAGAAGTCACACTCAAGAGGCTTGGTTTAGGTTTTATAAGCAAGTTGAAAAAGATCTAGTGGTTAGGGTTGACTAATATGAATGACCAAGATGGTAATCCGCACCACTAATGCGATCACTGCAAGTTTTGAGGCTCATTGAGACGCCAAGCCATTATTTGAAGTCAAGGTTTACTAAATTTTATGATTTGTTTAGACTGTCATTTGGTTAGATTTAAATTATACTTTGAGAAAGTGCTAGCTAAACATGCATTACAACTTGAATATACAAAAAGTAATTGTCATCTTTCTGTCCTCATCTTCTTTGAAGCTTCCTTGTAAGAGTGGGAAATTGACTTTGCTAAAACCTGCCATGGTTTTCATTCAAGGAACTAATTATTTGGAAATTTAGATAGCTAGGTCATCCATACAAAAATTAATTTCAAGTAGGATGATCGAATAAATGCTAATTGTAAAATGACTATTAACTTTGACCCTATTTGAACGTGACATATATGATAAATCATGTGATGTGATGGTCAACTTTATATTTTAGTTGGTATTGAGATTTGACATAGAACTAATCTCAAGAGAAAGCAATTGATTGAAAGGTAAGTTGTCTTGCAACAAACTCGATGATATTAGACTCAGTGATGGGTAAAGAATGAATTTGAGTTGTAAGAAAAAAATTCATTCACTTTTCTGACCAAAAGTAATTACGGAATTCAAATAAACACTTCATTTTACTATCATGTCCCAATTCTTGACACATGACCGGCATATAAAGTTATCTAAGGGTATTTTTATTAAGCTAAACATGCAGTAAAATTCTTGATGCTACACACTTTCTTCTATGGAAAGTGTCTAGACAACTAAAAGTTATACAAAATAAGATGGAAAACTAAAAAAAAAAACATTGACACATTTATTAAAATGCTTTATTATATTTCTAAAAAAAATCTGACAAAATCCCCTTATTTTCTAGACCCTAGACCATTGGCTAGTACAATAGTTAAGGGCCATATGCCTTCTTCAAGACCTATATAAACAATCCAATACAACACAACACCCAAATACATCAATATACACAATCCACTAGGAAACACCTATATATACATGGGAAGACTCAACTTGATCAACTGTCAAAATATCACCATCAACATGTATTCGTGCTCTGCAAAAGTAGCCTATTTAGTCAAAGAGCAAGCTCAAGTCCAGATAGGTGAAGATAAGCAACAAGAGTAGCCTCAGTCACTAAAAATAAATTTCAAAAAATGGAATGAGTTTCTTAGAAACGTAGTAGGTGAATAATTCAATAGGAAAAGATGGATACTTCTAAATACAATCAAATGAAATCTAATATAAATATATATACACACTCATTTATAAAACATATTACTAGTTAATAATCTTAGTCTCAAAACCATTTAAACGCAAACCCATAACTCGCCAAATCCAAGGGTACTATTTGAACAATTGAAGAAGTCATTTCAATAAATATCACAAAAGAAAGAATAAGTTTAATAAATAATGTAAGGGTTAAAGTAGGAATTGAGCATGCTTTCACATTCTAATGTTTTCTCAAACATATAAAATAAGACACCCGACATATAAGTTCAAATATTTTCATCAAGATGGAAAATAGATAAAATATTTCGTACTTCATAAATATGCAAGTAACCTAAAAATACAAAGTCTCAAATTTGCAATTAAGATCCTATGACGAGTTCCTATATTCATCCTTACCTAACAATGCCCAGTCACCATCATTCACCTTATCCCTCCAATAGTTATTCTCTCCTTATCCCTCAAATAGTTTCATTTTTTAATTCAATTTTATTCACAAGTGCATCTGAAAGTTTTCCAAAGGAATTCTCCTAGGATCCAAACTTTGATTTTACAACAAAACTCATTACTTTACTATTTCATCAAATAATATCCATGAATAAAAGTGAAACAAATTACTTTCGATCAATTCATATATTTAGTTATTTGACTTTTCACTCATCAATTTCAAGTAGCACATTATCAAGGCATCACAACTCACTAATTCAAAATAGCAAAATTTTTAGTATCAAATGAGAAATAATTCTATGAAATATGAAATGTAAATACTACTTATTACAACATATCTCTTACTTTCAAATGTAAGTTGATTTG